>PVJH01018806.1:0-44290 GCA_004026705.1 Nesogale talazaci
TGCCAGAGTACTCTGATCTCACCAGGCTGTTCAACCACTTCGAATTCTCCAATGACCCTGGGCTCCCTAACTGGTGAAATCTGAACTCCTTGACTTGGCATGAAGGTTATCTGATCAGGCTTCTCCCTACCATCCATGCTTCACTGTCCCTGCTCTGCACAGTGTGGTCTCCCAAAGTAATTTCTCCTCCCCGCTTCTCTCCCCCCCACCCCGCCCCCCGACCAAAAGCCAGTCAGCCAACATAACCGATTGCCAGCAAGCCAGTTCTGGCTCACAGTGACCGTATAGGACATCGCTTCTCAACCTGTGGATCTAGACCCCTTTGTTGGTTTTAGTTGTGAAGACTTTGCTTTTATTTTTTTTTAAGGATGGCTAGATGAGAGAACTCCGAGTGGGGAGATTCCCTCATTGTCATCTAAAGAGAGGATAAGTAGACTGGGGACCAACAAAGCCTTCCCAGCCCCCCAGCATCTGCCTTTCCTACTCCTTCCTTCCAGAACTGGTTGTGGTTTTGTTTGGGGGTGGAAAGAATCTGTCTCACATTGGGAGTAAAATTTATAATGCAAATTAAAAAAAAACCCTTTCACATGAGGTCACCTGATTCATAACAGCAGCAAAATGACAGTATGAAAATCATTTTGTGGCTGGGGGCTCACTGTATGAAAGCGTCGTGGCGTGAGGAAGGTTGGGGAGCACCACCCTAGGACAGAGTAGAACTGCCCCCGTAGGGTTCTGCGACAGCAACTCCTCACAGGAACTGAGAGCCGCAGGATTCTCTTGTTGGCTTTGTGTTTAGCAGTTCAAGGATAGACTCTATAGTCTAATGCCCCTTCGAAAATAAATCTCTCTCTTTTTAATGCTTTACTGATGAACTCTGATACTACTATGACAAACCAGTATGTTAACTCTTCTGTCTGGAATAGTGGTTTCTATTTGGGGATTACAGTCTGGTTCCCCCTGTTTTGATGCTGTCATTCCCTCCCCCATTTTCCTTTCCTCTGTCCCCCTCTCCCTCTTCCTTGCTCCCCTCCTCTCTCCCTTCCTTCCTTCTCCTTACATGCCATTTCTTGGTGCCAGTGGAGATGGCCTCGTGTTCCTGTTGGACACAGCATTAGCAGCTAAATGTCATGACTATTCCTTTCTATGGTGGCGAAGACCTGAAGTCTCTCCACAGAATGGCATAGGCTCACATGGACCTTGGACAAAATTTATCATCTCTTTTCTACAAACCCTTTCATCTTTCCCATATAGTAAAGGGTCACTGAGCACAATCTATAGCTACCCTCTACATTTTGGTTCTTCACTCTAAGGCTGAGAGTAGTGTAGCGGGAACCAATCCAGTGCATTGATTCATGTGAAGAAAACAGCGTTTACAAATATTTCCATTCAGAGTAGTCAAAGCCAGTGAAGGTGAAAAGAGGGAGGGTACAAAGAGAGCGGCAGTAACGGGAAGTGCATGCTGATGAATCAGACGTCTTCATTGCCAATTTAGATGACAGAATTGGTTTATAGTATCAAGTGAGAAGTAGAGAGAGTGAGAAAATATCAAGCCCACAAGTCATTTCAAAACAGGACATCCACTGACTGATGCCACCTTATATTAATCTGATTACACTATATATAATAGAGCCTGCCCTGTGTAAAATCCTCCTGGGAGTTGTGTTTAACAAGTTGACTTTGATATCATTTGATTGAAAGCTACATTGGACTCAAAAGGATCACAGGCAGCCACCATTTGCGCCTGCAATCCATCTTAATCTGCCTTGGAAACCGGTGTTTTATACAAACCCCTTTATAATCTGCTCCCAACTCATAAACGTGGGCCAAGTGGCTGGGATATCAGATGCGTCTCTTCAGAAGCTCCAGGCTGAAATTTGACTCGATGCGTCCCCGAGCTCCACATTGTGACTTAGAAGTTCCTCGCCAACCAAGGCAGGGATTCTTATGAATACTGGGGACAGTCATTAGCAGCCATCCCACAAGCATCTGAAATGTCACCTCAGACAGGTTCGTGCCGCTCTCACAGGAACCAAAGAGACATGCTCTTCTCCCAAGACTGCCTTTCTGTTTAACGCTCCCATCTCAAACGCTCCGGGGATGCCCTGTCCCAGCAAGAACAGTTGGCATAGGCATTTGTGCCACTTACTTTTTGTCTCTCCGGCATCCAGGGGCGCCACACATGGGGGTTGGGGCATGGGGTGGGGGGTGCCTTTCCCTGAACTGGCCACTTGGGTGGCGAGGGTCACCTCCCGCTCCCCATTGCATGTCACACACCAGAAAGGGGGCCTTTTTTTTTTGCCAGCTTGGGGTGAGGACTTTCAATTAATAGTCCACTTGCAAGGTGGCCTTTGACTGGATGGAATTTGATCCGCTAACTCAGAGGGGAGAAAGCAGCCCTGGTCCAACTATTTCTCCCTCCAAGTGCCTGGAGTCTCTCAGGGGAGGGGCCCCAGCCAACCCCGGTCTCTGATGCAACCCTCTGCTATTTGGGAAAGCAGGGAGAACAAAAGGCTTCACTGAGGGTGAGGTGATTAGCAGCCAATGAAGTATGAGGGAGGGAGAGAGAGAGGGAGCCTGGGACACACAAGGAAGGGGTGGGGCTGGTGATGGTCCTTGTTGCCCTTGTCTAGCAGGGGAAGGACAAAGGACTCCCGCTATGAACGAAGAGGCCCTGGGGGACTTCCTAACTGACTGAGAAGGGCCATTGGCAGCTTAAACAGGAAGAGCTAAAGTTCTTCAGACAAGTTGGTCCCTCAATGGAAGCGTGGAGAGGCAGATCCCCACCAGCTACTTGTGTGTTTCAAAAACCCAAGATCCCGCCTGAGACACTGCATGTCTATTTCCACTCGCAGGATGCTGTGTTTCCAGTAAGAGAGAGCAGGTGCCCTCAAATGACTGTTAATTAAATAATACTCCCTAAGAAATCGGTCATGATGGGCAGTCAGGGAGGGGCCTGTGGAGCTTGCCGGAGGCCTCTCATGCTCCAGCAGACTCTTAATTGACACAAGAGATAATTTCCAGGGGATGGTAGTTCACTTTCCCCACCACCCTGCAAAGTTGTCAAGTCCATCTTATATCGAAAACTTTTCCTTTTCGCTCCAGGACCTGGGTGTCACAGGGCCAGAAGGGATCTTTCCCTCATGACCCCCAGTTGAATGAGTCTGTCTCTCTCTGTAATGGTGGGGGAGGGGGGGCACATGTTGTACTCAGGAGATGTCCTTTCCCCACCCCCTCCCTCCCTCCCCCCTCTGCTCTGTCCCTTCTTTTTCCATTCAGACAAAGGAGAAGCAAGGAGTCCCAGATTTTAAAGTCAACGTACCCACCCCCATCCACCCCTTTTTCATTACTTATCCTTCAAAGGAAGTGACCTTCTTGGGTCTCCTGATAGACAGGTGTGCCAGGTGGATGGAGCCAGGGTCAACAGAGCCCTCTGACCAGGGGGCAGGGTAAGGCTGTCAGCTGCCTGCAGGACCATGCATGCTCCTTGGCCTAGAGTTGAACGTGACCTTAGAGACCAACATTTTCTCCCATTCATGAGCAGAGACTAAAGAGAAATATTAAGAAAAAGCCACTTTCCCCACCCCACCCCCTTCCACTGTTCTCAAAGTGCCCCTTAATGCCATTTCAAAGGGAAGTGCTATTTCAGCGGCTTTTCATAACCCGCTTCTGCTTTTTTACCTAATGGAATGCACTTCTCTCACCTTCTGACGAGGGCTTTGATTTTTATTATTATTATTATTAAATCATTTTATTGGGGGCTCATACATCGTTTTTCACAATACATAAATAAACATACTGTACCAGGCACCTTCACATGTCCACTGCTATTATCATTCTCCAATCATCCGTCTTTTCCCTTGAGCCCCTAGTATCGGATTTTCCATCCTTTCCCCTCTTCCCCTGCTCTCTCCTTCCCACCAACCCTCAATACTTTATAAATTATTATTGTTCTGTCATATCTTACCCTGACCAGCCTCTCCCCCAACCCACTCCCCCAATGCCCATCCTTCAAATAGGAGCTTATGTGCATATCCTTGTAGTTGGTTCTGTCTCTCTACCGCACCCTCTCTCTACCCTTCCAGCAGCCCCAATCTAACCACTGGCCCCAAGGGGCTCACCCATCCTGGTTTCCCCATATCTCCACCTCCCCTCTCCACCTTTGCTTTTGAAATAAAGTTAGTTACAGACTTGTTTCCGGGGAATTATACTGTCAAATGCTGTTTGGTGGTATTTTGTCCTAACAGTTTCATTTGTTTGAATGAATGGGTAGCTGTACCTTAGAGAAATGAGAGAGAGAGAGAGAGAGACAGAGAGAGAGAGAGACTCTTGATGTAGTCCAACCACTAAGCATAATTTTCCACAGCATCCCATTTCAGAACCATTGCAGTAACCTTTTACCTTCATAATCCTGAAGAATACAAGGGGGCTTTAAAAACTCCATGAGAAAATGTATGGGAAACTAAGTTACAAACAGTTCGAAGGCCCCCTCGGATAGATCAGTGTACTCTCGTCACCAGACTGTCCTACGTTCCTGTGACCCAAGAGCTTGCCTCCTTGACCCCAAGTTCATGTTTGTTTCCATCTCCTTCTCTGGCTGTCGAGTGTCCCTTGATCTCACTCCATTCTCCTCTTCTTTTCTGGGACTTGTCTCTCTCTCCCATGAAGACCTGAATGGGCCCGCATCCACACATGACTGACTACCCCTCCTTCTGTTTGGGCCCTGGATGACTGCGTGCCCTTCCTCACCCACGGCAGGGCCTCCTTCTCAGCGGAAGCTTGGCAGCAATTGCCAGAACAAATTGAGCTCTGCCTGCTTGTTTCTTTTGTTCTCTGCAGTGGGAAAACAGAGAGCATGGCGGACCGGGCCATTTGGGGCCCAAGGCGATACAGCGTCGAAATAAGACTGTATACAGCATTGAAGATGGCAGTCTTGGGGTCCATGGGGGCTCAGAAGAGGTCTCATCATGGCCATTCCTGATGATTCAAGCTCTCTCCTCCCAGCCTCTGGCCATTCTGGGGTGTACAGTCTGCATGGTTCTAGGCAGGGGCACTGCTGGAACCTCTACATGGACACCCCTTGGGGGTGGGAAAAGGATAGACAGGTGAGACAAGCCAGCCTGGGCCCTCCTTGAAGCAGATGAAGACCAGCCCAGGAGGTAATCACATTGTTTGCAACCAAGACAAAGAAAGAGACCTCCTTTGGTGAGCAAGCTGAATGGAGGCAAAAGGAACCCCTTCAGAAATTCGATGTTTTCCTACAAGGGTCTCCGCAAGAGGGTTGGTTCATCAGTCATGGACCCGGTGATGCCTCCACCCCTCCCTCTGTGATTGGCACAGACTTCTGGTGCAGGTATCTGTAAGGAGCTGCCCACCTTGATTCACTAAGTCCACAAGGATGCAGGGTGCTGGACACCATAAGGGGGACTTTGAAACGTTCCTGGGAAAGTTCTGTTATCCCCTCACCCTTTTAAAAAAATAAATCATTTAATTGGGGGCTCTTACAGCTCTCCTAACAAATTCACAAATCAACTGTATCAAGCACAATTGTACCTATGTTACCATCATCATTTGCTAAGCCTTTTCTTTCTGCTCGAATCCTTGGTAAATTATATATTGTTATTTTTTTTCATATCTTACACCATCCACTGTCTCCCTGCAGTCATGTTTCTGTGTTCGTCTTCCTATCCTCACAGTATCACTGCTCCCATTACTGTTCCTGGGGGGTTTGTCTGTTCTGGATTCCATGTGTTGAAAACTTTTATCTGTACCAGTGTACTTCCTCTGGTCTAGTCGTATTTGTAAGGTAGAACTGGGGTCATAACAGTGGGGGAGAGGAACCATTAAAAACTGGAGAAATTCCGCATGTTTTGTGGGTGCTGAGCCCTAGGCATGTTTTCCGATTGGGTCTGATGAGGTGCAAGCCCTGCTCCCTGAGTCAAAAGTCTATTTTCAGGATTCCTCAGGGACTTCATTGCTCCCCTTGCTGCTCTGTTGTGCTCCCTTTGTGTTTCACCCGTGTGTGTGTATGTGTGTGTGTGTGTAGTTCAGAATGGGGTGTTGTTCCTATCTTGTGTCTCCAGGGCTGTCCCCTGTAGTTCTGTGGGTCAGTTAGGGGAAGCCGTGTCGCACTGTGGTCCTCTCTGTGCATTGGCTGCCCCATGCAGAAATGTCATCCTTGATGCTGAGTGGGCCAGGATGCAGCGCTGTCTTTAGTGCTGTCCTCTGTAGTGCAGTCGTAGCTGGGATTGGGGTGGGCCCTCTAGTCTTCCTTGCTAGTTCGCTGCTCCATGCCTGCATGTTGCCCTTGAGTCTTGGCTCACCCGGATGGCGTCTGGTCCCTCTCTCCCTTTGCTCAGTGGACCCATGCTGTCCTTGTTCTTTTATCTTTTCTTTCCATTTTCCCATGAACTTTATGAAGCCTTTTACATGTATGAAGCCTACCATCTTTCCTTGGGAGGAAGAGGAGGCTTCCTGCTACTACAAAGGCTTAGAAACCCCATTTAACTCTATCCTAAAGCCTGATTATGAGGTGGGATTGATTTGATGCACTGAAATTAGACTGGTTTTGCCATATGTATATGTGTGTGTGAATGTAAATGCTAAGGGCATGTAAATGTAAATGTAAATGTAAGAGCATGTCACCTTCTCTTTTTTGCTACATGGACAATGGGCTTATTTAACATGCATGGTTGCTAATTGGAAGCTGGAAGTTTAAGTCCACCTAGTCCTAGGGGCACTAGGAAGAAGGTCCTGGCTATCTACTTCTGCAAAACCAGCCAATGAAGACTTTCAGGAACCCAGTTTCTGTTTGAGACCAGTGGGGTGAATCAGGACTGAGCTGATGACAAATGGGAACAAAAAATATACATACCCACACATTCAGCTTCCTGAGTTTGATTCTAAAAGGGAAAGACCCCATACTCCCTTCTAGGGACCTGGACATCTCACAGAGGGCTGGGCTTGCTACTGGATTGACATCCAAGACCAAGTTCTGTGTCATCAGACCATGGTAGATACTTGGTGGGGAGAGGAGGTGGGCTTTCACCTGGTGCCTTCTAGCTGTTCTAGCAGTCAGACCACTTTCCACGTGATGGCCTCATGTACTTTATCAATATATAATGTGTGTGCACATTTTGATGTGTGCATAGGTGTCTTTGTTATCATCCATGGCCATTGGTTTTGCTCATCTATTTCCCAAGTCACCGAAGGAGGACAAGAACAAGGAGCTAAGTCCAGCTACCAGCAGGGTTCTCTCTCATCTGCCTCTGCCTCTGCCTCTTGGGACGGGCCTAGCCAGGCCAATGGTTTCCACCTTGGTCACCCCTACTCCTGATCCCCCTGCTCCTGATCTGAAACAGGGCTAACTGGAAACCAATATGGCATTTCCTCTGGAGAACAGGATGCCAAATTTGACTCCTGCTTTCCAGAAGTTCGGTGCTGTGGGGAGGTTTTGCCCACACCTTGGCTGTCCTGACCTGTGTGTGTGTGTGTGTGTGCGTGTGTGTGTGTGTGTGCGCAAAGCCGTGAATCTGCAGCAAGCACCACGGAAGCAGTTTGTGCCCTTTGTGGAGTGTGTGTGCGCTGGTGTGTATGTGTGTGTTTGGGCGTGCCCTGTCACAGACTGGTACATGGCAGTGGAGTGAATGGCAGTGCATTACCTTCCGAGTAAACCAGGGGACTGAAGAATCATAAAGCACACACTGGCCAGTCATAGACATTTCTAAGGGGACTCAGCAGACAGCAGAGTGGCTTCTTGAGGAACTTCATTAGCGTCGCCCGCAAGCTATAGTTTACGATAAGTGGCCACCAGGGCGGCCGTGGGTTGTGGACGACGGCCAGCTTGCTGCAATCGAAGCTGCCGCTTACAGGAAGGCGTCCCCCCAGGACACGATGTATGAGGTGCGGGTGACGGTTCGTTATCGCAGCTGGTTGCTGCACAGTGATTAGAAATGGTAAGTCTTTTAGTGTCAAATGCAGGGGAAGAAAGATTGTAGGGCCCATTACAGCTCGGCCTCCAGTAGCTCTCCTGGCAGGAAAGGGAAGGGAGGGGAAGACAGTTTTCACAGGGGAGTTATCAATCCTCTCTCACCCCACACTCTCCTTTCCCAGCCCCACGCAGACACATGGGAGGGATGTCTTTCCTCACCCTTACTGTCCTTAGCTCATCTTGGTGTCTGGAATTCTTAGGCTTTGGAAGACAAAAGAACTTCTTTCAGATGATATAGTGATTTGAAAACTTTAGCTCCTGAAAGGGTTCTTTCTGGGCTTCCCATAGAAAGAGAAAAAGCAAGCCACACTCAGGGGGAATGCATGCCCATCTGTGATGGAGTTGTGGCTGCTTTCACAGATATGGCTGAGGCCTATTCACTCAGCAGTGGGAGTCATCTCTGAGGAGGGTCCCGGGTCTACGGAAGCCCAAGTTGGCATGCAGCTGGGTGCCTGGGTTCGAATCTCAGCTTCACCTCATGAGGCTGACAGGTTGTGTGACCCTGGGGATGTGCTTCACCCCTGGTCTTCCGTTTTCCCATCTGTGAAATGGCGAGGGCAGAGCCTGGGAGCAAGCATCCTGTTTTCAGGGAAGCCTACCCTCCTGGGAGGCACTGGGAATGGAAGCAGGCACACTGTGCATCCTCCATGGACTTCGGCTATTAGTTTTAGGGCAGCAACTCTTGGTACTGCAATCCACTGATGTGTGTGGCTCCAAACCAAGTGGTTTATGGATCAAGTCCACCCAGAAGGGCCTTGGAACACAGACCTGCAGACCTGCTTCTAAAAACATCGCCATGGAAAAATCTTAGTTGTGTGGTCAGTGGCACTCAAAATCCCAGACTCACTGACTCAGTGTGACCCTATAGGACAGGGTAGAACGCCCCTGTGGGTTTCTGAGGTTTAAAATGCTATGGGAGTAGATAAACAGCTTCATCTTTCTCCTGTCGAGGAGCTGGGCGGATCGAATTACGGCCCTGATAATTAGGAGTTCAGGGTCTGTCGCCAGCACTCCAGGAGGAGAAATAGCCCAGGCCCTGGCTTTAGGAACACTCGGACGTAGATTCCATTCATGTATTCATTGGCAAATCATCAAACCCTTCTGATGCTCAGAGAGATTTTCTTCAACTCACAGAAGTGACCAAGTGACTCTAAGGATGTAATCGGCTCACCTGTGCAGCATGTGAAGCTGGACCCATGGATCCCCTGGTGCTGCATCACAGTGGTGCGCTTGCTCAAAGTGGGGCGGCAACTGTCCTTCAGTGGAAAACCTATACTGTCAGCCCCTCCTGATCATCTTTTGGGGCTTTTCCTCCATATTTTTGGAGACAGGGTCTTTCTGACTTTAGGTGTTCGCGTCAGTCCTTGGCTAGCCTGGGTGGTTTCCCCAAGATGCCTGGTGGACAGAGGGAAATGGAAGCCTGCTAATCATGTGCTGTGAAGTTCCCTCTGGGCATCAGAAGCACACTTGTTCTTGCTGTTTGGGGGGCAGGGGAAGAACCCAAACATGCTTCTTCATTGTGAATGTTCAGAAACCGTCAGATTCGTCACAAGAGAGGAAGGAAAATGATAGCTGATGAGTTTCCCTGAATACTTAAAGAATGAAAAACTGATTTCAGTCCAACTGGAAGGTATTAAGAGGGAAGGGATGGAGTTTATCCTGCCAATCAGGTCACAACATGATTGGAGGACCACCAAGATAAACGGTTCTCTGCCCCCCCCCCCCCCCCCCCCCCCCCCCCCCCCCCCCCCCCCCCCCCCCCCCCCCCCCCCCCCCCCCCCCCCCCCCCCCCCCGCCCTGCCCCGCCATTCCCCCTCTTTCACCTTCTGGTTGACAAACCACATGGAACCATGCTGAGACTGTGAGAGTCCTGCAGATGTTTCCACCACCACTGGATCCATACTACTTTTCCCCTACTGGCTGTGACCTTCTTGTGTTTTACATCATTGCATGTGCTGCGTGAGTCTGAAGGAGGACTTGTGGGCTAGTATTGGACTTATGAGCTGATACAGGAATTATGGACTTGACCTGGACTGGGCTGGGATGTTTTCTTAATTACAATTCTGCTTTGATAAAAATCTCATATACATCCCTGCATTTGTTTTTCTAGTCAACCCGGCTGAACACACACACGCGCGCACACATGCACACACACACCACACACCCCAAACCTTGACTGTTATTGAGTGGACGTGGTACATAGCAACCCTTCAGGACAGAGTCAACCTGCCTCCGGGGGTTTCCAGGACTGTAATTCTTTAGGGGAGTAGAAAGCCTTATCTTCTTCCACTGAATGGCTGGTGGTTTTGAACTGCTGGCCCTTCTGTAACAGCCCCACTCGTAACTCACCATGCCACCAGGGCTCTACAGAAAGAATGCCAAATGTCATTTGCAATAATAAAACGCTTTGCAGTAGATGGCAAGGAAAAACTCCCAGGACCTATGGGAGCAGTGTGTCTCCCCCACAGCGGGCGCACCGTAACGTAAATAGATTCTCTGTAGGTGCTCTGCCAGACGTGGGTGGGCCTGGGGCTGGAGGGCAGAGCTGTAGTAGAACAGCTCTCTTCTCCCCAAGGGAGGCCCTTCCTCCTACTCCCCCACACCCCGTTCCTTTCTGACTTCTCTCTCGGGTCAGAGCTGTTTGGGTGGGATGGGGTGGACACAGGACTCTTGGGAAGATGGCTTGGACAGTGAAGCTTTGGCTTGCAGAGGTGGGTGCGGAAGCCAGAGGGAAAGAAGTTCAGGTGGCCAGGAAAGGAGGAGGGGCCACAAGAGACAGAACTCAACCTCCTGCCTGGGGATTTTTTAATAACAGGCTAATCTCCCTTTCTTCCTTCAAGCCAGCTTGAGGGAATTCTGGTTTCCTAGCTGCCCTGCAGCCAGTTGTCTCCAGGTGCCCCTGGGCCTCAGAGTGAAGCATGGACAGTCCTCTGAGATGTCAGGAGTTCATCGTGCCCGAGTTCGCAGCTGTGGCGATTGTATCTGCTATCTCAGCACATCTTTGTGCGGGTGAAGAGTACAGCCAGAAGAGCAAATCATTTGGTCTTGGAAGAAGATCAGACAAGGTGCTGCTTAGGGGCAAGGAGGGTGAGGTCAAGCCTCCCATCCTCTGGACATGTTTTCAGAAGCAGCCAGTCCCTGGAAAGGAAGTCATCCTTGGGTAAGTCGAGGGGCAGCAAAAAGAAGGCTCCCAGTGCGATGAATCAAGAGTGGCTGTAGCAATGGACTCAGACACCAGAACAATTTTGAGGATGGCACAGGGCTGGGCACCACTGTATTCTGTTGGACACAAGGCTGCCTATCAGTCAGAACAGACTCCGCGGCACCTAACGGCGGAGGCAGTAGCCGGAAGCGCGCCTATGTCATGAAGAGCTGGCCTGAAGGTCTGCAAATGGAGAACCATGGCTTAGAGATTTTATCAGAGCCAACCTCCCTTTTCGACTCTGCTCTGAGAAAGTTTTGAACACCTTCAATAATAAGGTGAGGAACCCTGGTGTCGCTGGGGGCTACGCGTTGGGCTGCCAGCCCCAAGGTTGGTAGTTCAAATCCACCCAGCTCATCCCGAGGAACAAGATGAGGCTGTCTGCTCCCATAAAACTTACATCTTGGAAACACCATAGGGGGTGGTCACTATGAATTGCCATGGACTTGGCAGCAGTTGAGGGTTTAGTTCGCTCTGGTGACTAAACAGGTGAGCTGCTGCAGGTCGAGCTGACACAGCAGGACCTATGAAGACACAGCAGTGATGTCGTAAGCTGCATGCACTGCAACTCAGCCTGGCTTAGAAAATAAGTTCAGAGATGGATTTTACAATACGGACGTGGAAGGAAATGCCATTGGATAAATGAAATAGCTTGTCTTCTGAGTGTCTGAAAATAAGTGTGAACGGTTAGGGGATAATGTCGTTTTTCCGTTGTTGTTGCTGTTTAAGGTGGTTAGGGATTTCCTTCGATAACCACTTTTTATAAATATTTTATTCATATATATATATATATATTAAGTAATGGATGTGCTTCACGCAGCGAAAAGAAACTTTTTTCCTGAGGAACATGTTTTCATTAAGCTTTACATTAAGGATTCCTGGTGGCATAATGGGTTCCATATTGAGCCGCTGACTGCAAGACCATCAATTTGAAACCATCAGCTACTCCATTCGAGAAGTTCTCAAAGAATTACCACATCAGAAACCCACAGGGACAATTCTACTCTGTCCGAGAGGGTCCCCTGAGTCAGAATTGACTGATGGCAGTAAGAAGCTTTATATTGTTGGTGGGCCCCTCCACTCCACAAGACTGCCTCGTAGGGAAGATTCATGCGATTGGCTGGATCCTGGTGTGATCAGTTTTATAAGCACAACTGCCCCCTTCGATTCACTTTCCATCCACCTGGTGTTCCACTTTCTCATTTCATTTCAATGCCATTGTTTACAACGAGCTCTTAGCATCCACCTAGGTTGATAACAGATTCCTAGCCTACATGGTTCTTCCTGAAAGTTAAGAATCATTTTCTTTCCAAAAGGTGAACGTTTTGGAAGGGTCCTGGAGCTCCGATGTGTATTCACGTTTGCAAGCCTGGAAATTATAACCAAGGCCAGGACCCCCATTGTCCTTCCTGTTTTACGTTCATCAGTGTGATGGTGTGTGTCCTCTCAGCAAAAAGTCCACACCGCCAGAAGACAGGGATAGCATCATTCGCTGTAAGACACAGCAGAGAAACTAACCAATACAAGAGTACGGTGGAAAGTGGCCCAGGGGTAGAGCATGGCTGGAGTTGATAGGAGAGGACTTCAAAAAGTTGGTGAAAAAATTCCATGATCTTTCCATTCCATTTTTTCCATGAGCTTTTTGAATCTCCTTTGTAGCTAAGGTGCTGTCCTTTGCTTCGTATATAACTTGGGTGTTAACAGTTCAGGGGAGCCACAGGGTACCCAGGTACAAAGCCATGCACATCAGGTATGTGCTTGGTTGCACCCTCTTTTATTAAGCATTTAAAATAATACCAGGCATGCTCTTGGGAAAGCAGGCCAAATGGGATGAGCACCTGAAACATGATCCTGAGGATTTACTTGGGGGCTGACGTCTGAGAGGATCAGATGATTGGTCACCTGCATTCTGATTGACATTGCCGCTTCTTGAAGTTGTTATGAATCGAGATCATTGTCATGCGGTGAAAGATGCTTTTGAGAATTTGCTAAATATGCAAATGGCTTCATAGATCTTTGTGGGGGGAGGGGGTAAGGATAATTTCTATTTTTAAAAAAGAGAATCGTTTCAATCCAGACCATGGTAAGGTTGCCAAGGGAAGGAGTTGAGAAGCCCCCAGGGTGGGTCAGTGGGAGAATGCTCACCTTCCATCCCAGAGTCCTGGTAGCGCAGTGGGGAGCCATTGGGTGCTGATTGCAGAGTCAGCAGTTCAAGACTCCCGGCCCACCGTGAGGGAGAATGGGAAGACTCTGTGCTCCTGTACGGAGCTTTTGTGTCGGAAACTCACGGGGCGCTTTGACCCCGTCTTGTAGAATTACTGAGTCAGCATCAATTCGAAGGCAGAAAGTCTGGTTATTTTTTTCTGCAGGACCTCCAGGTTCAATTCCTGGTCGATGCCCTTCATGTGCAGCCACCGTGCATCTGTTGGTGGTCGCTTGTGTGTACTGATCACGCGCCTCCAGGTTCAATTCCTGGTCGATGCCCTTCATGTGCAGCCACCGTGCATCTGTTGGTGGTCGCTTGTGTGTACTGATCACGCGGAACAAGTTTCAGCAGAGCTTCCCGGCTAAGAAGGACGAGGAAGAAAGGCCTGGTGAACTCCTTCTGAACACCAGCCAATGGAAACCCTGCGGCTCGCACTGTCTGATGCATGCCAGGCACCCGGTGTGGATGAATGACAACAGGAAAGCCGTGAGGCAGGTATGAACCACACTCGGGGGCGAATCCTCCCTGTTGTGTGTCTGCTTCTCAAGGAGTCCCAGGGCAGAGGGCTTCGGCAGAGTGGGGACAGGCAGGGCAGTGAAGGCAGGGAGAGCTCACATGGCTGGCCAGAGGATATTCAGCTTTTCCACCTTTCCCTCCCACTTCCTGTGAATTGTTTTTTGAAAGTTGGGCACAGAGAAGCATGCTGCATAAGCAGAAACACTCGGAACTTACATAAAGTGCATAATGACGTTATCAATAAAATTTAAAAGCAGAATTACCATAGTGGTCCATATTTAATTATGTGCACACTCCTTACTGTGCTCTGTGGTAATCAAGGCGAGCGGATGGCATAAACATTGTAGCGGGTGTTACTTTTAATAGGGACGGGAACTAATATTTATTGAATCCCTAATATCTGCTGGGCTTCACGCTGGGTGCTTTGCATATGCAATCTCAACGACTCTATCTATATCGCTAAGCAAAGCACTTCTCGGCCCAGGGTCCAGGCAGGAGGAAGTGGCATTCCCGAATTTTCTGAAGAGCTAAGAGTCCACTCTCTTTTACAAGCTTGCAGTCTCTCCACCACACAGGAGCCTGAGCCGTGGCCCTGATTCAGGAGTCCAGGCTCCGGGGACCCTGGGGTCTTAGTCACTGTGGGGCTCTGGCCTGGCAGGCTGCCCACCACTCTCTAGGGGAATTCAGTTTGGGAAGCAGCAGCAGAGCTAAGCCCCCTCCTGTGAACTTCAGGGATGGTGTGTCCTGAAGACTCACTGGTTCAGCTGCCACATTGGCTGTTCCTTCCAAGGGAAAGAGAGGAAGCTGGGGGGTGTGCTCTCTGGAGGGCCCCCCATTCCTGGCTCTCCCCTCCATCCTTTACAAACACTCTCCTGCTGGCTACTGCTTCTGAGAACTCCGTTATTTACCTTTCTGGATTTGGAGAGCTTTTCAAACTGATCATATCCCACTCTCCTCCCTAGAAAAAAATCAACGAAGATTTAGACTTCAGTTAGAGATGGCTTGATTTAGACACGTTCCCCAAGCACTCTCTGCTAGGGGTCAATTCCCCCACCTGCTGGCCCTGGGGGAACAGAGGGGTACTGTCCCCTGGGGGCTTCCAAGTCTGTTCATCTTTGCTGGAGCAGAAGGTCTCCTTTTCCTCCTGAGGAGGGGCTGGAATGTTCAAACTGCTGCCCCTTTAGTTCGCAGGGCTCCTTAGAGCAGTGGTTCTCAACCTGTGGGTCTCGACCCCTTTGGGGGTTGAACAACCCTTTCATAAGGGTCTCCCAATTCATAACAGGAGCAAAATGGCAGGGATGAAGTAGCAACAGAAATAATTTTACGGTTGTGGGGTCACCACAACATGAGGAACGCATTAAAGGGTCGAGGCATGAGGAAGGTTAAGAACCATTGCCTTAGCGTGCCCTACAGACCTCTCAAAGAGTTCCCTGTAAGGACAGGGTGTCTGTCTCCTGGGAGCTGCTGGGCACTGCGAGCCCTTCAGGTTCAGCTATTGACTGAACGTCGGCTGCTTGAATATGCGCTGAGGTGTCTGAGAAGAAAGACGGGGAACTCTGGCCTCTGGGACCCTCCAGGTCACTGCTCATCAGATCCCACTTGACCATGACCGGTTGGTGTCTTTTGGTCTAAACCAAACACTGCCCTTGAGCAGATTCCAACTTGCAGCGGCCCTACAGGACAGAGTCGAATTGTCTGTGGGTTTCTGAGGTCACTGCTGACAGGAGTAGAAATGGCAGGTTTTCGCCTGCGGAGCAACTGGTGGTTTTGAACTACTGACCTGGCTGATCACGGCCGAAGTCGTAACCACTGTGCCATCAAGGCTACTTGTTTTAGTTTACCAGGCACTTATTCCTTATTGTTAACATGCCCCTCGGGCCATTAAAAACCACGTGTGCTCTAGGCCACACTTGCAGGAGAAGGTGCTGAGTCCGTTCCTGGGTACATCCTGGCCCTGCACCATCCTCCCAATTACCCCTGAGGTAACCCCTCTTGACAGCCTGGTGTCAATCCGAGCAGCCTCCTTGTTTTTGTGGCCCCGGTGTCCTTCTCCAGGGGCTGGTCTCTCATGGCAACAGGTCCAAGTACGGGAGAGGAGGTCTCGCCATCCTTGTCTCTAAGGAGCACGCTGGCTTTTTCCTCAGGAGGGTTATTTCCTGCACTTGCTTATTTAGGAGGCAACAGGAGCGGAGGAGGGGAAGGTGAGTGGGATCAGTACAAGAGTATTAGGAATTGCAATTCATATCATTGCAATTCCTAGGCAATTAAGAAGATAGCAGTGCAGCCCAGAATCCGGGATAAAGTGTAGGTATTTGCTTCTGCCCATTCCAGCACTTCCCATGAGGCAGTACTGCCCATTTTGGGGAATACTGGTATATAATGAGGACATTAGGAATAGGGTCAGGGTGGTAAGGCAGCGATGAAAGACACTGTCACCAAGAGGGGTTGTTGAGAGGAGGGCCAGGAGTGTCACCAGGGGACAGGTGAGGTACCCAGACAGGCAAGTGGGAAAGCGACTATAGGAATAGTGCCCCTTGAAGGGACACTCACAGGGGAAGGAAAGTGTTTAACCAAGTCTAAACAGAGACACTGTGGCAACACCAATGGTTGTGAACAGTACACAGGTGAGGATGGTGTTTTCTGAATTTCCAACTGGGATCAACGAATACCTAATTGGGCCTGCTATATTATTTATGGTATTTATATAGCAAATCGACCCCAGACACGTTTCTCTCTTGCCCTTGATGAAACTGTGGAATGTACCATAACTTTGTTCTCTTGACTCTTGTGCCAGCTTGAGATCACTGGCACTACCATCACCGACTGACACCCAAACCCAGATTGTCATTGAGTTGTTTTCAACTCCTCCTGACCCTGCGGGATAGAGTAGAACTGTCCCTGTGGGTTTCCAAGACTGCTGTTAAAAAAGTTTTATTGGCATATACTTCACATATCATACCACCTAATCATTCAATCATATTGAAAATGTTTTAATACAGATTTTATTGGGGGCTCTTGCAGCTCTTATAACATCATCTAACACAATCAATTTCAGAACATTTTCTTTTTAGACTCATTGTAAGGGAAGGCCCTCAACAAGATCGATTGACACAGTGGCTGTATGAATCCGTTCAGGAATAGGAACAATTGGGTGATGCAGGACTGTGCAGGGCTTTCTTCTGTTGTGGATTAGCTTGCTATTGGTCAGAGCTGACTTGATTGCACCTAACTTTGATATCTGCCAAATCACCGTGACAATGTTCTCTGTCTGATAGCATCCCTAGTCAATGATCAGAGGGGTTTTACTACAGATTTAATCTAGGAGGAGATCCTGCAGATGGATTTTGGACTTCCACTGTCATCTGTAACCTTCTGGAAATCAGGTGTTCACAATGAAAGTTCTGATAACATTCCCTCCTTTGTATTTTATTAGTTACAATCCTTGGATCACACTGACTGGGTGCTTGTCCCATGTGGATTTGGTTGACACACCATTTAGTTATTGCTTGTTTAAAGATGAGCCTTTATTCTTTCTGGCAACTGGGCACCATCTAATGTTCTCCCCACACACTGCTGTGGTTTCCATTTCTTCCATTATCTCTTCATGATGACAAACTTTGAGCAGGGCTATGTCATATGAATGGATGGCTCTTAAATTGGGGTTAGGATAAAATATGAGCTTAGAATCCTTCAAGCACCTATGATTTATATGTCTCTGGTCAACTTTAGAGATCATTTTATGATAGAGAACATTATAAATTACCCCCCGGGGCATGAGTTAATTCTATTGATAGTGTCATTTATCTAATGGTAGACAATTTAAACACTGTTGCAAAAAAATGAGGTTATGCCATGACAAATTTCAGACTATACTACATGAATTGGTGACTTGTGCAGGTAAAACTCTTAAGTTGACTGAACACTATTTACACAAATAATGGGGGTTGAAGATAAGACAAAACTTTTAATAACACTCATCCACAAAGGCAGAACCATGTCTGTCACATAAAAACATGTCATTCATTGGAAAGCAAGAAGGACTTGCTTTCTAATAATATTAAATATATGGAAGTCCTGGGCACTCTCAAAGTCCACCATTCACTGGGCATCCTCAAAGCAAGAGATATGTACCAAAGTCCAATGACTGCAAATTCCATGACCTTGTGATAACAATCATCTGCTTCTTCTCACACCAGGGTATTTCAACCTAAAGTCCAAGGAAGTATGCCAGGTCCTTAAATCTGCTCCACATCTGTAATTCTTGGAGGTCAGAGATCCTCATGTCTTTCCCATGGAAAGATTTCAAGCTGTTAGCTTTGTGGAGCACAGCCGAGGGCAAAACCATGATGCCACAAGGGCCTCTTTCAACTGCTCCAGTCCCTTGTGCCATTTCGACAGGAACCTCTATCCAATGCCTGGTGGGCACATTATAGGAGCAGCTATGGCTCAAGTTACAGTTGGTTCTTTTTTGTGAAGAAAGCCAAAAAAAGAATTCTATTTTGATTTCAGGTTTGGAAGGAGTGGGGCACTATCATATTGGCAAATTTTCAGGGTGCATTTGGTCACTGACAAAGGACTTTTGGTAGTGGGAGATGTTGGGTCGATTTTGGACCCAATGTGATCTCACGTGACAGAGGGGACCTGGGCACGAGGTCTTGTAATCTTGAGGGCGTCTTTGGTGGCTTCAGTTCTCCAACCTTCTCATCAACAGCTCACCTGTTTGTAAGGCCACCAGGATTCCAGAGAAAGTGCTAGCTGGGCTGACCTACTTTCTGTAGGGAGTGATTTTTTTTTTAAACCCAATCTTGAATTGGTTTTCTGAACTCCTGTTTGGGATGGAACCATCATTTTAGCGATTAAAAACAAATATTTTTTGATGAAATCTAATTAAAATCCTCTAATTATCTATTCCATTTACATCACTGACATACAGTAGAAGCCCGGACTCAACTGCATCCGTACTTGACACAATCGAATTTCGACTCGAAATATCAAGAACATTATACGGTGGAGCTGAACAAAACATCAAAAGCAGTTTGTGTTTCGGTCCCTCGGCATTATTTGGTGTTATTAGTACACATTGTTAAACCTTTTTGCAGCTTAGTACACATTGTTAAACCTTTTGCGGCTGTGGTCCAAGCATATTTCTATAATTTCCATAGCTTTTGTGTTTTTTTGTACTGTTTTTAGATAAAAAACATAGTGCCTAAGAAAGAGTTTATTTTATTTTTTTTAAAGAATCGTCATGATAAGGAACTGGTTAGCTGTGATATTATTGGTGATACTTTAGTTAAACCTTTTAGAAAACAGTGAAGGACATGCCAACAGCTGACCATATTTGACAGATTTTTGTTTTGTTTTATTTTAGAAAAACCAGCCAGGTCCTAGTGAAAAAACGGCAAAGAAGAAAAATCTCCTGCAAAGCAGTTATCAGTTGATTTTATGCCAGGGGATTCTCTCTCCATCCCGCCTCTCCACATCCGTGTCCACAGATCCAGATCCTCATCCATCTCGAGGTATGGACCATACTGTAGTTGCTAAAAACTTTTCAAATGTTGTTTTCTATAAATTATATTATTTAACGCTGAACTTATTTACTTTGAAATTTCTGTGTAATCTTTCTTGTAATAGAAAAAGAAAGGTCAGGCTAGGGTAAAACTTGGTGGGAGAGAACGGATTAACTCATTTTCAGTTACTTCCTATGGGAAAAATGGATTAGGAACTTGACTGCATTGCATCTCGATGCTCCTTCTAGAACAGACTAGCATCGAGGCCCAGGATTCTATTGTACTCTAGAGCTCAACTTTACCTTTGCATCAAATGCAAAACACACCAGTCAAAATCCAAACTATAAAAACATACACAATTTTTCATTTAAAATTGAAACGCCCTTTTCCTTTATCCTCAGTGAAGATCAAATACAAATGACCTTAACCTATCATTTTGCTAAGGGAGCTCAGTCAGGTTGCTTAACATTGGGCTTATGCAGAAGGTCCGTAGTTCAAAACCACCAGCTACATTGAGGGAAGACAGGGAGCTCTCTGCTTCTGTAAAGAGTTAGTCTTGGAAACACAAAGGGGGAGTTCTACCCTGTCCTACAGTGCCACAAGGTGTCAGAATCAACTCGATGACAGTGAGGTTTTTAAAAATATATATATTATTATAAGTATTTGTTACCAGAGATAGTCTAATGATTCTGATTTTGCATTGAAAGACTTATGTACTCTTGAATCGATAGATCACTTCAAAGCAAATTTTTAAATACCGTCTGGTGTGAGTGGCCAGTGGAGAAATAGGGCAGACATTGGAGGAAAACTTAAGTAGCGGAGAAGGAAGGGGGTTTTAAAATAGCTTGCCCAATAAATATATCACACAGTCAAAGGATGTCAGAACTCTTGGGTATATTTTGGGAGCAGTGAGGCTGACCCTGAAAATTTCCTCCTGGGAACTTGCAGGTCCAGAGGGTGAGGCCCAGACCATGGGAAGCTGCGAACAGTTCAGCCAGCTCCAAGACTGGAGATCTGGGTCAGGGCAGTGTGTGCAATGGTCCCACTTACAGACTTGTCTCGGTGGGACTGCCTATGCAGCCTATTGGTGGCTCAAAAGGTTCATAGTCTTCAGCTGCCGTCAAAAAGGTTAGAGGTTTCCATCTGCCCAGAAGCTCCATGGAGAAAAGGCCTGGCAATCTGCTAAGGGAAATCAGTCACTGATTACCCTGGGGAGCACAGTGTCACGATGACAGTTCGATTATAGCAGCGCTTCCGGACCCTACAACGAACATCGTTCGTCCAGGTGAAACTGAGCGTCATATGGATTGGTCTGAGCTCCATGCCAAGAAGCCCGGTGAGGAAGGCACCCAGAGGGGCTCTTACCCACCAGCTCTGCCAGGGGACTACCCTTGCGGAACGTTCTGTCACTTGGATTTACTTCTGTCCCAAATGGTTTCTTGACTTTAAAATGCCTTTGGCATTTCCAACTCAACATTCTGATCCTTTCTAGCAAGTGCAGCTTCCTGACTGCCCACTTGAAGGCCTCTGGTTGCAGTATTGAATGGAGACGCCTCTCCCCACCCCGCCACCCCCCAGGTCAATGGCATCAAATTCAATGCCATCGCACAGAGAACAGGGCAAAAAAGCACCCACAATAGCATTTTCTTCCAACAGCTGACAGGGACGGGAGGTGGGGCCCTGCTTGCTTCTGTAGCTCATCTCCCAGCCACCACATCTCCCAGGGGAGGGGCATATATCTGGAAAGAACCAGAACTCTCTGCTTTTTCCATCAGGTTGGCACCCATGCTCTGGTTTTCCCATCAGGAGAGCCTGATGACACAGGGGTGACCACTTTCTATTCTCCAGGAAGCCTCGGGGTGAGGTGTGACAGGACTTCTGCAACCACAAAGACATATGCTGTTGCCAGCTCTGTGAGTTGATTTCAACTCATAGTGATCCCATATATCAATGGGGAATCATCCCAATGTGTTTTCTAGGATATAATCTGAAAAAAAAATATTTTTAACTTTCATCATGAGTGAAATGAAGGCTGACATTCAACAGTTCTCCATTCAACAATTCGCATACATATGCTTCCTGTCACTGGGTGCCGGCCCTTCAAGGGGCCATCGCCTATCCCACTTCCTCTCTTTGCTCCCATTTCATGCCTCAACCCCCCTACTCATTTTCCCTGCCTTCAGAACTCTAACCTTCTGAAATGCTTCCCTTCTGATCTTGAACGGTGGATAGTCCTAAGCTGGGCTCATCCCCCTCGTGCTGTTACAGAGCTGGTGGCACAGTCGTATGTGTCTGGCTGCTAATTTCCGTGCCAACAGTTCAAAGCCACCAGCTGCTCCATGGGAGAAAGTCTGGACTTTCTACTGCTGTGAAGGGTTGCAGTCTCAGAGACCCACAAGAGCAGGTCTGCCCTGGCCTGCGGGGGCACTGTGAGCGGGCAGTGACGGAAGGCAGTGAGTTTGTCTCTATTTGGGGTTTCTAGATCTCTTGGGCAGTAGGCACCCAGGGACAGCTCCCAAGGTCTCTTTCCTGTGGCTGGGTTTGAATGGCCCACTTTTGGTAGTAGCAGCCACGTGCTTACATTCTGTGTCACTAGGCTTCCTTGCCAGTGCCTAGGGATCACCTAAGTCGATGTGAATGCTTGTTCTATAGCGCTTGAAAGTGTGTGTTTCTGACAAACAGCTGGGTGAAGAAAATACTGCTCGCTGACAGACTGCTGCTTGAGTAGCAACGGGGGAGTGTGTTGAGAGGACCTAACTTATGGCCAGTTTTCTTGGTCCAGGTGCCCTGAACATCTGGCCACTTGTCGGCTCTGGGTGCACATAGAATTCTTAGCACAGAGGGGATGTCTAGCCTGCGCATTGGCAGAGTCCTATTCGTTCACACCTGGGCTGATTCCTGGCCTTCCACGCTAGGTTCAGCCACCGCTCAGCTGTCCGAGGAGACCTGCCCGTTGCTATCAAGCTGAGCAGGTTTCTGTGGAGCTTCCAGACTGAGAGCGGCTGAGAAGCAAGGCTGGGCAATCTCCTTCTGAAGGGAGGTCAGTGGATGCTCCTTGGATCACAACAATCCAGTCTATGGTGGGTCACGCACTTGACACATGACTGGGCAGTGTTTTTTTGGCTTCATTGTGTAGTGGGTTGCAGTGACTCAGGGACGGATTCAAAACACAGCTCCCACCACACTTGCACCCCACCATTTCCTGCTTTCTCTTTCATCCCAGTTCTCTCCTTCTCTCCTCCATGGAGCGAACGAGCTATGGGTTTCAAAAATCAGTACCCATAGCCTGGATCCTTCCAGCACTGCCAGTAGGAAATCAAACACTGCAGGCACTGCAGAAATCCAGATAGCGCTTTCTCAAGAAGTTGGAAATAAAATATCATATAACCCAGGAAACCCTCCATTTGGTATAAACATTGCAGAATAAGAGCCCAGGCATGGATAGACGTGCACACCCATGTTCATCACCCGAGTGAAAAACTGGAAGCAACCCAAATGCCCATCAGTGGAGATGGGATCAACAGACCCTGGTCCATCCACACAACGAACCATCATGAAATGTTAGAGAAAGATGATGACTCTGCAAAACGCCTTATAACGTGGGTGAACCTGGGGGATATTAAGCTGAGCAAAAATGAGTCAGTCACAACAGGCTCATCTCGTATGAACCCACCATTGTAAAAGCCCAAAAGGCTTTCACACTAAACAAAGCTTGCTCTGATGGTGGCCAGGGGTGGGAGGGGAAGACATGGTGAGTTACTAGTTGCTTGGGTGAAGAGGAAGTCACTATGCAATGAGAGGGAGCTTGGCAAAACCGATGGGAGCACCAGGAGGATTAGGGGGACAGAGGGAGAGAAAGAGGGAATCCGTGACATGGATCCATCTATAACCCCCTCCCATGGGGGAGAATAATGGAAAAGTGGGTGAAGGGCAACAGAGCATGATGTACGATATGGAAAAGATAATCTAGAACTTATCAAGGGTTCATGAGGGCGGGTGAGCAGGGGAGGGAGGAGGAATGGGGAGCTGATAGCAGGGACTCAAGTGGAAGAGAATGCTTTAAAAATGATGATGGCAGCATATGTGCAAATGTGCTCTGACACACCAGATGAATGTATGGATTGTGGTAAGAGATGTAAGAGCCCCTAATAAAAGTGTTTCAAAAAAATTAATATTTATAGATAAAGTTGAACATCTATTTAGAAAAAAATGATGGAGGCAGAGGAAGACATAGAAGGAGAAAGGACTGCATGAGTTACAGGAACAGAGATACGTAAGTCCTGTTACATACACAGTCCTTCAGTAGTCTGATCTGTGAGGTGATACATGGATAGGCAGGCAGAATGAATGAGTGGGGGCATCCATGAATATAACTGTATCTGTTTCTCTATATGTTTGACAGATAGATCTGTTTCTCTATATTTACCTTTGCTGCTAATATATCCAGTAATGTGGAGGAGCATACAGTGGAAGAAGTTATGAAAACTTCTTACTTATTTTCAACTAGCTTGAGTGAATGAGTCCCTGCATTAGAGGCTCAGGACAATGGCTCATTGCCACAGCTCAGTTCACAAGGCCTACATCCTCCTGGGGTGAATCGCAACTGAGGGCTTCAAAGCTCCTGAGACTACTACAGGTGAGACTGTTGGTCTCTCCCCATCCATAAGAAAGAAGAGTGATGAAAGTCAGATGGATGAACAGACCTGAGCACAGCAGTCCCCATGAGACCAGAAGGACTAGCTGGTGCCCATCCCCTCTGCCAACCACTCTGAAAAGGACCACAGGAGAATGGCTCACTGCCATCGAGTCAGAATGTGGAGTGGGAGTGCATTACAAATCGTTTAAAAAACCCTGATTTCCATTTTGATGGAGACTGATGAAATCTCTGAAATCATGCCTCTTGATCTCCCCCCTCTCAAACTTTTTTAGAACAGTTTTTTTGGCATTTCTTCCACATATCATATAATTCAACAGTTCGAGCATATCAAGAAGAGTTGTACAATCATTACCATAATTCATTTTAGATTATTTTCTTCTTCTTTGTACTCATTGTTATTCATGTAATTACTTTTTTAAATTGTGGCAAAATATACACAAAAAATTCTCAATGTGAATAACTTCAACATGTACAATTCAGTGCCATTGATTATACGCTTCTTATTGTACAACCAATACTGATAATCCTCTTCCAAATTATTCCTCTACCAACATCATAAACTCAATGTCCCCTAAGCAAATACTCTTCTTCTCCCTCCTTCACCCATGATAACCATATGTTTGGTTTCTTCTTCTTCAAGTCACCATTTAGATCTGGAAATGAATTCTCTTACATGGCTCAGTTTTCAGACAGACAGTCAAAATCAAAACCAAACCAAAACCCCTCAGTGCCACTGAGTTCATTTCCCGCTCATGCGATTCTATAGGACAGGGTATTTCTGTGGATTTCAGAGACTTACCTCTATAGGAGTAGAAAGCCTTATCTTTCTCCCAGGGTGCAGCTGTTGGCTTTGAACTGCTGACCTTGTGGTTAGCAGCTCAATGAAGAACCACGGTGTATTCAGGGTTCCCAATAGGAACCCAGTGTCCATAAGGAAAACAAGGACATTAAGGAGGTACACATGCCTTAGAATAATCAACTATTTGAGATCAAAAGGGTAGCACTCAGACAAAGTTTAGAGGAACTAGGAAAGAAAGAGGGAGGGAGATAGGATATACGGGAGGAGGTAGAATATGTGATGCTACCTTGTGAGGATTGTAGTTAAGGAGATGAACCAAATATGTAGGAATTATTCAATAGGAAACTAATCTGCTCTGCAAATCTTCATTTCACAAATATATAAATATACATATATGACAAAATCTTACATTTAATAAACTAAGCTGGGAAGTGCAGTTAAGAACTAATGACATTTGGGATCAATAGATTAAATCAGCATAATGGCAACTTGTACAGAAAACACTTGTAACTGAGTAGAGAAAGTGAAAGAAAGTTATGTGTCTACATTGAACCCACAGTCCATGATCAGAGAGCTCAGATTGTAATTTATTGGAGGTTGGAGTGTCCCTCATATGGGGTGAGGCTTCAGAAAATTCTTGCAAGATGGAGTTGAAAGATAATGGGATTTGTCCATGAACTGTTGGAAGCCCCCCTTGCATTTGTGTAGCACCAAGCTAAGTAAGGGTTAGAATGATAGCCGATTGAGCATTTTTAATTCCCAGCATTCCAAATGCTCTAAATAAAAAAGATGGTAGCAATATGACAGAAGCTATTATATCCAAAGCAGCACTCACGACTGATGGATATAATGCCCCACTTAGGAGCTATCATGGTTCAATTAACTAGATGGTATTAAAAAGAAGTTTCTTAAAACACTTAAAGTTGTAAAGCTATTCAGAAATAGATCTGTGCTTCTCAAGCAAACACAAACAAGGACTGGAGTCATTTAGTGGATAATAAAAAAAATCAACCAGCTCCAGCTCTCCTCGGATGAGGTTTGAAGCCACAAATCTATGCTACTTGATGCAATTAACATAAAATAAACTTAAATTTGGAAGATTTACTCTGCCATCACCTTCCCGCACAACAAACACAAATCCCCGGTTAATTCGCCTTCATTAATTCACGTACAATTGCAGGGCTGGCTTCCGCTTTAGGATGTTGATGCACCATCTACCTTTCAGGGCAATGACTGCAGAGACACAGCCAGCTCTCCTCATGCCCTGAAGGACTCACAGGTTGTGCACCTTCTGAACCCTCTATCCGGATTCTAACCCTGCACTCGTGCCCCGAAGTTCATGGCTGTGCACAGAATCTAAGGCTGGTGGAGAACAATTTCCCACTTCCTATCTGGCAGGGTGCAGACCCAGCTGCATGGCTCTGAGAGGAGGGAGTCCTGGCTGCCCTCATGTGGGATGAGATACTTTCTGGGGTGTCTGGACACATATCCTCACCCTTCTTGCCTTCCTCTAATAATGCATTTTGATGGAGAGCTAAGTAAGTCACCAACATGTTTTTTGATGTTTTGGAGCTCTTTTTAAAAAGGGGCATTTAGATTTCTCCACTCATCCACCTCAAGAAAGAAAGCCTCATTTGGAGCTATAGGAAGTAATAGGTATTATAGGTGCATCGATGCTGTCGTGCAGTGCTTCGCAACCTTCCTAATGCCATCACCCTTTAATTCAGCTTGAGATCTGCTGTTGTAGTGGGTGATGAACTGAGATGCTTGCTAACCAAAAGTTCAGCGGTTCAAATCTACCAGTCACTCCTTGGGATAGAGATGAAGCTATCTGCTCCCGCAGATTAGCAACTTCAAGAGACCCACAGGGGCAGGTCTACTCTGCTGTAGAAGATTGCTATGCATCGGAATCAACTCGATGGTAGAGAGTTTAATTAGGGCGTATTGTTCCTGTGGATCATTAGGTACTGGGCTGCTGGGTTGGCAGTTCAAATCCACCAAGTGGGAGCATGCGGAAGCCATCTGCTTCACTGAAGACTCACGGTGTTGGAAACCCTGTACAGGGTCACTATGAGCCTGAATCAACTCAATGGCAGTGCGTTTATTATTTCGAAGCGGAAAGCTGGTGGCTGCCAGTGGACAGGTCAGTGGTTCCAACCCATCAGTCACTCTTTGAGAGGGAGAGGAAGCAGTCTGCTTCTCTAAAGACTTATAGCCCTGGGAACCCTCTGTGGTTAGTTCAACTTTACCCCATAGTGGCTCCATCGTTGACTGGGACTCATTGGCAGTGGGTCTGGAGTACTGGTTCGGTATTATAATCATTTATAGGAAAATGAAGGAGGGAGAGGAGAAGAGAGAGGAGGGACAGATGATGAGAAAGGCTTTGTAGTGATCAAGAGGTTGACTGATGGAAAGGGTGGCACGCACAAAAGGCAGGGCAGAGGAGAGCCTACTGTGGCTTTTGTTAGAACTTTCATTCTGTGCTCTAAGTGTTCTCTTAGAGTGCAAGGGACAAAGCGCCCAGAAAGGGAGTTGGCTGAGGAAATCTCTGTGCTAGAATGAGCACAGGGACAGGGCTGAGGTCGCCGCAGCAGCAGTGGAGACTCCCAGGCAGTGGCCACTGCAAGCCTGGCTGGGTGATGATAGGTGGTAGCACCAATGACCTAGAGAACCTCCCAGGTCCTCTGGCTGGGCTCCCTTGATCCCCATCCCCCACCCCCAAGATCTCAGACCTATTCATCTCTCAAAAGTGTGACCCTATATGGCTACACATTGTGTTGCTAACCACAGGGTCAGCAATCAGAAGCCACCAGCTTAACCACAGCAGAAAGACGTGGCTTTCTACTCCTCTCACGATGCGGGAACGCGCAGAGGCAAGGCTGCTCCGTCCTCTGGGGTCACTATGAGTCAGCCTTGACTGGGTGGCAGAGAGTTTGGGAGTGCATATGCATGGGAGATGGAATCAATCAAGAGTCTTTCTCCTCCCCGCTTTCATTTTTTTTTAAAGAGAAAGTGTTTCTATTGCAAACTATCCTATATCCAAACCTAGGTTCTTGTGGTTAAAATTGTTTAGCTCTTAAGACATCTTCCAAACCTTTTGTTTTAAAAAAGGGATTAGTCATGTAACTACTCAGTTTTATTTAACAATGAATAGTTTTTATTTTGTGAACAGAAAGGCTGGTCCATGAAGGCTCAGTCTTGGCATCCCTTCTAAGCCCTGTGAGAGCTTTGTAGGTAATTCCCCAACACGGGAAGTGCATCCTCTCGTGGTATAACCTACAAACAATAATTAAAGACATTTAAAGAAGTGCCTTCCAAAGACTGGGGAGCGCACACAGTTTGCAACGCAGGCGGGCCTGGCTGACAATTTGAAAGATGCACAGGAGATTTTGAGTCAATAACCATCAACCATCGACTAAAATGTATTATTTACCAGCCACTAGGGGTCTCGGGGTTCCCATTGAATAAAGGAAAGGGAGCCACTCCATCTTCAGGTTAGAGGACTCAGGTGAGCCGTCCACTGGAGAAGATGAAGCTTCTTGAGTGACATGGTTCTGGAAGTTCATTCCGTTTTTAGAACTCTGTGGGGGTAAGGTCTACACTTTACAGTGAAGAGGGATCCATTTCTAAAAATCATATTCTTCTGTTTCTGTATTTTTCAATTTCTGGTTAAGAACTCTTTCTAAGAGATGGTCAACAAGGAGATGATACCATCTGAACACGCGAGGTAATTAACACGAGTTTGAGATAAAATTTAAAGATACCATTTTCAATGTCTTTAGGCAGAGGCATGATCACAGGATTGATTGTTGGTTTGCTTTTGGTTTTGCTTGTTTGACTTCAGTGTTCACCACATCTCCCCAATCCCACATCTGGTAAATCATGCTGTCCTCGTTGAACTTCTTCCCAGATTCCCAGGGAACCCAACGCATGGTCATGTTATGTAAGAGGACAGTATAACCTTCCATTGCTTTCATAATTAGACAAACGGAAGTGCCCCAGAACATGGGATCAACGACTCAGAAGCTGTGTCACTCTCCGATTAGTTAAGCGTGCGGATTCAGGTCTGAAGAGAAAGAATGACCTCCTCCACTTTCCCAAATAATAATTTCATTAATGGCTCCAGACCTTGTTTTGCAAATTGACCTATTTCAAAATCGCTTATCCATCAGGTGTTTTTCTCCTTACTAGCAAAACTACAGACTTTATGGAATGTGCACCTCACGGCTGCTCCTCTTTTCCAAGAGGCACCGCATGAGCACTGCACGCGGTTAGTTTCTCCTCATCCACCTCTCCTCTAACCCATGGCACTTTCTGAATCTATCTTGATATTGTCTTTAGTGATTTTGACACCGCTGAGGGTACTGATTGGTTGTTTCCCAGAATTCCCCTTCAGTTGGGTTTGTGTGAAGTTTTGCAAGCTGTCTTTGGTGGGAAGTCTGGCAAAGGATGCCCAACATCTCTCTGTGTTATGTCTTCTAGTTGCATATGAATCTACAATCATCTCAAAATTAAAGCAACAATAACAACAACAAACTGTAATGAAATTTAAAATAAGCCCACCACTTGGACACTTTAAGCAAAAGAAGCCTAACTTTTTACTGAAAAGACTTCTGTTTAAATTTTTTTTAAATTCGTGCATTAAGAGTAATAATAATAATGAGCAAAATATTGAGGCAGGGAGGATGAACAACATAAAAGAGCATGTGTGTCTAAACTAAGGAATTGTCAAGTCGTACATCGTAGCTTCTTCAGCTTTTACAGGGAGACTTTTCTAAATATGATCCTGAAAAGGCTTTGGGCCTTAAAATGTTCAACAGCCAGCTCTATTTACATCCATATACAATGTGCACTCACTCGTTATAAATTGCAGTGATACAAAAGATTTTTTAACACCATCTCCATTGCATAGAATTCATTGCCCATTGCCTAGAATCAACAGACTCTTGCGGAATGCTTTTCCTACTCAACTTTGAGTTCATGGCCAGGATTTGACAAACAGAGCTGCAGCACCGTCTGCTCCTTTACAAATATATTTATTGTCACTCCTTCTGTTAGGAGACTTACTGTTAAGCCATTTCTCACCCTGTATAATTTTTTTTCACCCTGTATAATTTAATTAAACCAAAACCTTTTTTTTTAAATAGCTTCATCACTAAGTGAAGTCCTGATTGATAGCACTGTATGATGTCTGTGTTGGAAACACTTTCACTGTGATCACTTTCAAACTGGTGGGATGAAGCCAGTGCCCGTGGGGCTATGGAGAGCTTCGTGGTGGAATCGTCCATGCGGTGTCCTCACTCTGCAGAGCTGAGCGGAGTGCTGAGCTCAACAGCATAGGTAATAACAAAGGTCCAGAAGAATGAGGAAGCAATGTTTATTGATACAGTTAATTCAAAAGTTAATGCTTTTGATAGAGTTAATGTAACCTTAGCTTTAGCTAGTTCAATTATCAATAATGGCTGCATTTTACAATGGATTTTTAAAATTCCTGATAATTTGCCAATTGACTCTCAAAAACCTTGTGAGCATCGTCCAGCACATCCAAGCCCATCCACAAATAGATGACATAAAAGGCTTGGCTTCTCCTGAAGTCTTTAAACCATAAATAAAAGAAAGAGGGAGGAAGGGAAGGAGGTAGGGAGTGAGATACAGAGAGACAGAGAGAAACAATAGAAAATGGATTCACTGCCTTTCTGGATAATGATTTCAGAATACAGAATTTACCCCCTCTGGATCAAACCATTTTCACATTTCACCCATTCACCAATTCAGCAAGGAATGATTGAGAGCCTATGGCATTAGAAGTTTCTGGGAACTAGTTCCAAGCTTATGAAAGAACGCTGGTGGGGTAGTAGTCACAAGTAGGGCTGCGATCCTCAAGGGCAATGGTTTAAAACCACCAGGTGTTCTGCTGGTGAAAGGATATTCTACTCCTGCAAAGAATTAGTCTTGGCCACTCCCGCGGGTGGCTCTACCCTGTTCTACAGGGTTCATGTGGGTTGGCTTTGACTCAATGGCCGTGAGTTTGCTTTTTGGCTTGCTTTTTGATTGGGAGGAGTCTGCCGCTGTGAGTTTATGGTAACAAAAGACTGAAGAAAACCAACATAAAACCCACCAGTGCTTGCCAATAAGGAATCGAGTCAATAAATGATGGTTCTCTGAAATAATGGAACGCAATGCAAAGATTAAGAATCAAGCTGTACCCAATGCAGCTGGCTTTGGTTTAGTCACAGATAGGTAGGAGAAGGCCAGTCGGGTATCCAGACAAGGTATGACTAGAGGCAGAGCGTTCTATTGCTCATGAAGAATGTGAAGAGTGTGGACATGCTCTGCCTCTCTAATGGACAGGATGAAGCTCTTGACATTAAAGGGGGTGTTGTAAATCCTATCTCGAAGATGAAATTTGTTCTAGAAAGAAGACTTGGAAAGAAAAGTTTGGGTTCATCATTACTTCTAGATTGCAATCTACTTGAAATGTTCTACAAGAGGTAAAGACAAACAAACAAAAGGCAACAACAACACACAAAAAAATGTTTGCACTTCAGCTTCCCTTCTGTCTAGTGCTGTGGCTCTGTTTGAGGTGGTTGTCCACCCCGAACCTGACCCCCACATGCGAGGAGCAGGATAGATTGACTTGTGTTCTAATCCACAGCAACCATTCCTCACTGGCGACCAATGACATAAAGGCTCTGCTGTTGATTCCCCCTACCTAAAAAGTGAGGAAGATGGTAATGGTGGTTGTTGCATTCAATTAATGAAAATACATAACACATCCAAATTTGGTTGTTAGGTGCTGTTGAGTGAGTACTGAACTCAAGTTCAGACTCCTACTGAAGCCACGTGATGGGATAGGACTGCCCTCATGGAGTTTTCTGGGCTGCTGCGCTGCGCCGAGAGGCTTCATCCTGCCACCCTTTGGCTCATGCAGCTGAGCACTGAGCAATTGCATCATGATACCATTGCCATGGGGCTCCTTCCAATGCATAGTGAGCCCTCAGGGCAGAATAGCACTGTCCCCTGCAAGGGGGGCTGTTTATGTTGATTAGCTCAGTGCTGAAGTGCTAGACTACAAACCAGAAGGTCAGTTGTTCTGAACCCTCCAGTTCCTCCCTGTGGGAGGAAAACGTGGCAGTCTGCTTCTGTAATTCTTGTTAGCATTGGAAACTCTATGCCCCCCTCCAGGGTTTCCAGGAGTGGGACTTCACTCAGTGGCATGGGTATATTTGGGGTTTTGGGTGACCTTTATGAAAGCCAACGGCTACATCTTTATCTTTCTCCAAGTGTCTGCAGTTCCCAGTGCACCTGCAGTTCCCAGCCAAGGCGTTTTATCACCATGCCATCTGCAACGCCCAAACAAGGCCTGGTGTTCAGTAAGATTTGATTTTTCTTGCATCTGCAGAATAGAATGATGATGATATTCATAGATGCTTCAATGCCTTGTGGTGGAGTTAAAATTTAATAAAATAATTGATATTTAGGTAGCAGTCAGCAAATGCCATGTGAACCCAGACTAGACATTCAACCTAAGAGAACCAAAACTACAATTGTCATTGCTTTTACAATTCTTCTACCCCCCAGCCCCAAAGAACAGTCGGTATAATTAACACATACCACATCCAGAAATTAGATAGCCTAAGACTGATTATACGCAGGACTCTTGGTTTTGATTCATGGAAGAAAATGCACCTCTCTGTTAAGCCAATTCAACATATTTTTTTCTGTCTTATACTCTAGACCATTATATTAAACAGCACAAATATTTCTGTATAATTTTATTTCCAGAACTCTCTATTGGATCATCGGACTTCTTTATTACGCCATTAACTTGAAACAATTTGTACTGCCTCACTTGATACTCTCACGAATGGAAGCAGTATAATTATTCAATTTTAAATGATTCAGAGTGCCATGTTCCCTACCACTCTGTCTATTCGCACCACGTATGATGCTGTGTACACGGCTATCAGATGCCCATGTGCTTCTTGGACTTCTAATGCAGAGCCATTTACTATGTGAGGAGCCCCGACAGAGTATATATTACTGCTATGTTTTAATTTAACACATGACAGCAAGGGGAGGCTGAGTGACAGATTATATTTAGTCACAAATAAGGAAGAACTCATTGCTGAAGAGTGTTCGAGTCACAGGTGAATAGCAAAAGGATTTCATTCCTTTCCCTGACAGAATAAATTTATCTCCTTAAAAGTCACCTTTATGCTTTCTACTTATCACCAGGAAGGCTGCATTCTGCATTTCAGTTTTATGTGGACAAGACATTAATTCTAAGTGAAAGACATTGTTCCATGCTGGAATTAAATGAGGTCGTTATTGGTTTGAGTGGAAATGGTGGAGGCTTAGGCTCATGGTTGGCTTTAATGAGAAAAGTGCTATGCGAATATGGGCCTCGTAACGTTTTTTGGCTCTGGAAGGAAAATATAAATGAGGCAATGAAGTTGAAAGTGGTCATTAGGCTCCCTAAGTACCTAGAGTCAGGTGTCCCTCTGCTGTGAGATGACAATACATCAGCCCTTTCTCAGGCAAGAGACTGATAGGGTCAGTTAGGAATGGCTTTTTGAGACCTGGCCGAAAGGACTTCAGAGGTCAGCTAGTTTAAACCAGAGCTGAATCCTTCTGGCTGTATCTAGCCATTTGCTTAATCATCTCCAGAAAGAGATCCCGTCATTTCCTCTGATATGTAAATGCCATGAAATTGGCTAGGCGGAGAGAGCGAGCTGGCGATTAGAACAGGATGGTTATTTAAAAATGACCTTAACTAGTCTCATATCTGAGTGGAAACAAATGGGGTGTAGTTCAAATAAGGCCAAGAAGACCAATTCTGCTACACTCAGGGAAAGTTCAGGTGGCTGAAGGGCAGTGTGCGGATGGTAATTAGACAGGGTCCGCTTCTTCCTGCCCTGGCTTCCCTTCCTGACAAGGAAGTGTCTGTAATTTCCTCTTTCTCACTTCCCATGCACTCCTCAACCTAGTGTTCTATTGGCTGTCACCTCGTCTGATCAATTGAAATGGAGTTTGCTAAAGGCTGTCTCACCCCGCTTGTGGATGCTGTTAGGGTTTGTATGATTTGACCCCTCTGTCACCTCTGGGGAGAAAGATGAGCATGCTAGGCCACATGGTGCTCTCTCGCTGTTACAGGGTGGCATTGGGGGCGGGGCTGGACTTTCTTTCAGTCGCTCGCTCTCTGACATCAAAGTGTCCTACACATATTCCATTACTTTTGAGGATTAGCGAGCCCTTGATCATGATCATTAAATTTGTTTTCCATATATTATGATTTGATGCCCAGAAATGTCAGCTTGAGTGAGGGGCAGCCAAGCTAAACGCATTGCCATGGGCTGATTCTGACTCAGAACAACCCAGAGCTGGCCCCCAGGGCTCCAAGGCTCTTCCTAGCTAAGAAAGAGAAGGACCACATTATTCTCCTGCTAAGAAGATGGTGAATTCAAACCACTAGCCTTAGGATTTGGTAGAGTGCCGGATCATTTTACCAGTAGGACTCCTGATGAGGTGGGTAACACACCTATATTTCACAGATGAGAAAAGTCAGTTTTTGAATTCATTGATATTGGTGAAGTACTTGCCTAAGGTGATGTCACTTGAACATGGTGGAGCCAGCTTGGAATCCTGGTCAGGCACAGAGTCAAAAGATACTGCTGAGAGCAGTGTCAACTGGGCAGAAGAGGGTTGTTCAGAACCGGGACTGCAGGATCAGAAATGGACAGTCAACTGGAGGGGGAGGGTATGGCTGGGATGGGCAGCCTGGGAGTCAGAGATCAGGCTTCTGTACGTGTGGGTGGTATGCTTTTATTTGTCAGTATCTCTCGAGAAGCCCAACCAGTAGGAAATAGGAGATCATATGCAGAGAGAGGATGAGAGGGGTCTGGAGGGATTGAGATTGGGGTTAGTTGGCTCATGAGTTTGAGGGACCCTGAAAGTTTCAAATATGTAGAGTAGGAGGCAGGCTGGAAACTCAGGCAGGATATCTAGATGCTAGTTTGAGGAAGAACTCCTTCTCTACACCAACAAATATCTTCACAGTAACATCTCTATGAGTGTTTGAGTTCAGCTACACTGAGACCTGAAATGGATTACCACAGTAGGTGACAATTTCAGACTGCCTGTGTGGGCAGAGAAGACCAGCTACCAAAGTCCTGGGTCAACATAGGTTTAAACTTCTTTGTCCTAAGAGAGTTTTTGGTTTGGCTCACTACGTTTCAGATGATACTAAATATCTGGGTATTCCAATGGTTTGGGACATTGCCTGTCATTTCTGTATTTCCAGCCCTTTAAGATAGTCCACTCATGGATATTTATGGAAGGTCACTAATCCCTTTACCCTGTGGGCCTCTCACCTGGACTAAAAATACAAGCTAGATTTTCCTCCCACATCACTCACCATTTCTTAGCAAACTCTGTGTGTTTTCTGTTTTTTTTTTTAATTTTTCAGAGTCTAATCTACTGATCAATCTGCCAAATATATTCTGAGTAGATAGAAGAGCCCCTCCCCTGCCTTTAGCCAACATATATTTTTGGTAGTTGTAAACTCCATCCTTTTGACTTTGGTTATCATTTCACAAATCTCTAGCCATTTAAAATGTCTCTACTGATCACCAGAACTCTATGTTCTTATTATTTCCTAGGCACCTTGACTCAATTAACCTAATAGCCCCCAAACTGAACACATTAGGCACTTACATTTAAATATTTGTGTATGACTGTGTTCATTAAAAGATTAAAATTAAAAAATCTATATGAAAGAGATGGTTCTAGAGCTTTGTTTCTCAAAGTGGGCAATACTGTCCCCTTGGAGGTGTTTGGATGGTAAAATGGGAGCTGCAAAAGCAGAGATCTACACTTTATTCTGCATGATTAACTTTAGCACAAAAGTTTATACTTCTCAGAAGAATGCTGAGTAATTTTTTCTCTTCTAAAAAGATTTGGAACCTATGATTTAAAGCATTCATTAAATATTTTGAAAATTCCATGCCCCACCCCCCAAAGTTTGGGAATTACTGTGCATTCTTTGCAAGAGAACACTATTTCCCATGAATCACAATCCTAACGGTTGGGGCAGATACTTTGTAGAGAATGGCAAATGTGGGCCATTGATGCCCAACTTGGCTAACATACATAGCCACATGCTTCGGTGAACTTTCAATCAAAAATGCCTTTTCCCATTCTGTTTTTGTTTGTTTGTTTGGTACTGGCCTTTGTTTTGAACCCTATTTGTGGTGTTCTGCTTCTGAGTCCTTTCAACTTTCACTATTAAACTAGCCAAATGATTGAAACATGTTTGAACACTGTAGTCTGTTAGATTTGTGTGTAGTTAATTCCTGACTCTCTTGCTAACCAATGGTGGAGTTTGGGGCAAGTTATGTAATTTCTTTGTTCTTATATTTTAAAGCTAGCTTGAAGGGTTGTTAGAGGTAATAAATTGCATTTGTAAGGTTTAGCATATGGACCAGCCCGTGGTGTGCTCTTTCTTACACATCGCACTGGGCAAATCTTCTTTACAAGCCATCTTTAAAGTGTTGAAGAGTAAAGATGTCCCTTGGAAGACTAAAGTGACCCAAGCCCTGGCATTTTCATTCACCTCATGAGCATTGAGAAGCGAATGCGGAATGAAGAAGACTGAAAAAGAATTGATACATTTGAAGTATGGTGCTGGTAAAAAATATGGAAACTATTGTGGACAGCGTGAAGAACAAACGGATCTCTTTTGGAAGAAGTACAGCCAGAATGCTTCCTGGAAGTGAAGATGGTATACATTTCATGTATGCTGGAGACATTATATGGAGGGGCCAGACCCTGGAAAAGGGCACATCCTCGGTCAAGTGGAAGGGCAGTGACAAAGAGGAAGGCACTGAAGAGATGGCTTGACACAGTGGCTGCAACCATAGGTTCCAACACAACTAGACAGTGCTGTGTTTCATCTGCTTGTGCACAGGGTTGCTGTGCACGAGAACCTACGGAATGGCACCTAACAAAAATTAACATCACGGTCATTATTAATAGGAGAATCAGTGTCACAGTGCTATATGCACTCTGGCTAATGGCAAGAGGGACAGACAAGGACACTCTGAATTAATCCTGGAAAATTAAACTTAAATCTAGGTAATAGTAGAAGATGATATTTGAGTTATGAGAAAGATGCTCCTATTGAATGATATCAACATTAAAAGGAGAAACTTTTGAGTGGTGGAAGTAGGATAAAAGTTTAGGAAAGAAAAATTTTTTTTAAGTAACCCATTTTTTTCAAAGGAGAATAGAAAAAGAATCTGTTCTTAAATATTAGAAAAGGCCACAAAACTCCAACATAATGGATCTAAAATGTCAAGCGAACAAAGGAGCTCAAAAGACTGACAGGAAAGGAGTGTGATTGATAAGCAGAATTAGTTTGGGGACTTGTAGTAGAGAAGGGGGAACTGGAACCCTCTGCATCCTTCTGCTCGCTTACAGTACAGCCAAGTCTTCTCTCTCTCTCTCTCTCTCTCTCTCTCTCTCTCTCTCTCTCTCTCTCTCGTTTTCTATGACCTTACTATAATGCTTACTTATTATCGCTGTACGTGAAAAATTCCACATGGCAAACACTGTCCGATAATTTCTTTATTTTATGCCCCTCCGCCATCTGTAGTCTTGGGATTCCACATTTCTGTATGGTAACAGTTATATCCAATGGGAAAGTGGATGTTCCTTTTATATATACATGCATACACGCATGCACATGCACACACGCATCCACACACGTGCCTCAAGGAACCCAAGGATCCATTTGATCCTTCTATACATTCCTTGCCTGCTGGCCCTTCAGACATTTGGTGATGAACTTGAGGAACCATGGAGCTCACTGACCAGGTGTGTCTGGCTCAGTCCAGTGAGAAGGCAGACCAAGGGTAGGCTGTGACGAAGAATGCTGTTTCCCTTCCCGGAGCTATTCTTCCACATCCATGCATCTGCCTGTTCACAAGCCGTCTCTCAGACTCTTTCTATGATACCAACACTCAGAACTGAGTATGATTAGACTGGAGAGGCGAGCGGAGGGAAGATGAAGATGCATGTGTTCATTTGCTTACAGGAAGTTCTAACCCATCAAGCTTCCCAGGGGTCTGGAGAACTTTTGACACCCTGAAACCTGGGAGAAAATCAGCCAGAGCCTCAGACCTAGCAGGCGCCTCTGAGGAGGCCACAGCTGTGTAGCCCTGTGAGCAGCTCAGAGAAAAAGTCCTATTAACTTTCCCCAGAGAGCGGCTTATATCAACAGACTGCGCTTTGCCTGTGGTTTTCGAATGGTTCAACAATCTTCTTGTTACAAACCTTCTCATTTCGCTACTCCCTTTAATCCTTGCAAACTTCACAAAGTGGTGTTTGATCTGAAAGCACATAATCATTTCCACTTTTAGTCAGATTTCTTGATGCTGTTTTCCCAGGTTTTTGGTTGAAAGCCTTGACTATATTTTCTTGTGCCAAACACAGCTGACTAATAGAAGTTGATAACTCTAAGTGAGGACTTGCTGGGATGCATGAGGCTTGATTTTGGGAATTCCTTATTTAGCCAGACTTGTGCAAAGAGTTCTGGAACCACAGCAATGTGCTATGATAAAGGCTTTGCCTGATAATTATCCGTTGCCCCACTCACCCCGCTCAAGCCCCAAGATCAATATTTTGTTTAGTGTTTCCTCTGCTTTTTTTTGCATTTCTTTCTTTAATTACTTATTTTTAATTTATTTTTATTAAATAATCTTATTGGGGGCTCTTACATCTCTTATCACAATCCATACATTCATCCATTGTGTCAAGCACATTTGTACATATGCAGCCATCCTCATTTTCAAAGCATTCTCCTCCCACTTGAGCCCTTGACATCAGCTCCCCATTTCTTCTCCTTCCCTTCCCCATCCACCCTCCCTCAAGAACCCTTGATAAGGATTCCATATCTTATATCGTCTGGAGGGAAGTTCTAGGTTGATCCTTGTGATCATTTCCTCCTTTCTTCCTCCACCTTCCCCTAATCCCCTGGTATCTCTACACTCATTGTTGGCCCTGAGAGGTTTATCTACCCTGGATTCCCTGTTACCTGTAGCAGTGTGCACATTCTGGTCTAATCTGATTTGTAAGGTAGAATTGAGGTTCACGATAGTGGGGGGAAGGAAGCACCAAAAAACTAGAGGAAAGTTGTGTTTCATCAGTGCTATACTGTACCCTAACTTGCTCATCTCTTTTTTGTGACCCCTCTGTGAGGGGATGTCCAATTGTCTATAGATGAGCATTGGTTCTGTACTCCATGTCTCCATCACATTGGGTATGATTTTTGTTCTGGATCTTAGATGTCGGATACCGGATCAAATTGACATGTCATGATCACACAGGTTAGTGTGCTTCTTCCATGTGGGTTTTGTTGCTCCTCAGCTAGAAGGCTGCTTGTTTATTTTCAAGTCTTTATGACCAGATACCATATCATTTAATCACTGGGCCCCATCAAGTTTCTTTTTGTTTATGTGCCCATTTTGTCTTCAGTGATCGTAACAGGAAGGTAAACATCACAGAATGCTGGATTGTTAGAACAAAGTGTTCTTGTGTTGAGGGAATATTTTAGTCTAGACCCAATGTTCACCTGTAACCTTAAGTTTTAACATATAGATATGAGTATATAGATCTATTACCCTTTCATTTATGTATGTGTATATATATTTTCCTTTCTTTCCTTTTACTTTCCCCTTGTCCAAACATCATGTTAAGCCTTCATTCAAGTTTAGTAATTCCTCATTGCCACTGAGAGGCATACAGGAGAAGGGGAGGTGAGAGAAAGGAAGGAAGGTGGGGGGAACCAACCCAAGGAAAAAGGAACAACAAGTGAACTAAAATCAATGGAGAGAAGGGCATAGGATGCCTACTGGGGCTTACTCAAGGGTCATGTAGCAGCAAGAAATTATTTACTTATTTTTATGAGTATCTTAGTTATCTAGTGCTACTATAAAAGAAACACCTGATGATTTTAACACATCAGTTTATTCACCCATTGTCTGGGAGGGTCTCAATTCAGTCATGACAAGAAGACTTTCTCTCTTTGTCAACTTAGAGGGGAGGTCGAGATCTCCTCTCAGCATTGGTGGGACCAGTACCTCTTAGAATCTCCATATATCTGGGCCTTATTCTTCCCCTGGGTCTAAGATGGTCACAGAACAGGGACTCAGTCTTAAAGACCCACTGTGCCCAACCTGCTCTTTCTTGGTGACCCTGAGGTTTCTCGCTCCTTTGCTTCTTCTGGCCTGACTACTCCCTCTCTCCTAGGAGCTGAAATCCAGCTAAGGCAGGATTTTCCTTCCCATAGCCTTAAAAATTTCTCTATATTTGGCCTACTTGGCTCACAGTCCCCTTTGTGCCTGGTTCACTTACATCTAAGACCAAGAAGTAAGCAGCATTACGTCAGGACCTGGATATACTACCTACCTCCAATCCCCAATTCTTTTACCTTACATGGGCACTAGGCTCCTGCCCGAGTGCCCTGGGGCTATATAAGTGCAGCCATTTGCCTCTGAGTGTGACTCCAGCAGCCCCCCAAATTTCTCAGACTGCAGGACATCACCAGAGCTAGTTCATTCCCAATAAAACTTATTTTTTTTAACTATAATTCTGTTCTCATTCATCTCTGGCAGTGTTTGATCACCTTACATTTACATTGTACAAAAATTGACTCAAGATACAGTCCAAATCTATGGATTGCATCCTGCTTTGCTACATGAATTATATAAGGAAGAAGATGGCATTAATGTTAGAGGAAGGTTTCTTTAACCATCTGCAATACACAGATGACCCAACTTTGCTTGCTGAAAGTGAGGACTTGAAGTACTTGCTGATGCAGATCAAGGATTGCAGCCTTCAGTAGAGATTACAACTCAATGTAAAGCAAAACAGAGTCCTCACAACAGTAGGGAACACTGGTAAATGGAGAAAAAGTGAAAGCTATCAAAGATTTGGTCTTGCTTAGTTCCACAATCAATGCTCTTAGAAGGAACAGTCTAGAGATCAAATGGTCCAGTGCACTGGACAAATATACTACACAAGGCCTCTTCAAAGTATTGGAAGAAGCAGAATGTTATGTAGAGGACTAAGGTGTGCCTGATCTAAGCCGTGGGATCTTCAATGGCCTCAGAGGCATGTAAAGTTAGACATTGAATACGAAAGACCAAAGAATAATTATAGTATTTGAATTATGGTGTCAGTGAAGATTATTGAAAGTATCATGACCTGCCAAAAGAACAGGCAAAATGGTCGTAGAAGAAGTAGAGGCAGAATGTTCATTTAGAGACAAGGATGGTGAGACTTGGCCTCATGTATGTAGCATATGCTATCAGGAGAGAACAGTCACTGGAGAAGGATGTCAAGCTTGGTCAAATAGCGGGGCAGCGAAAGAGAGGAAGTCCCTAGATGAGATGGTTGAGTCAGTGGCTGCAACCATGGGCTCTCGCATCCTCTTTGTTGTGAGGATGGTGCAGGACTGGGGAATGACCCATTCATTCTGTTGTAGGCAGGGGAGCTGTGAGTCAGAGTTGGTTCCACAGCATCTAAGAATAGCAGCAACAGTATTCTGCCTCTGTAACCAAACTGTCACGAGTCCTACCTCGTTAACTTCAGAGAGGTTAAGACTTCCAACACAGAGGGTAATTATAGCAGAACACAGAATGGGAGACCATTCTGTGATGCCGATAGTCATGGCTGTCCCAAATGGACATATGTATTTGAGTACAATATTGGAAAGAGTCATAATAAGATTTTATGTTTCAATCTAAAGTTAATTGGATTCATAAGTATAAGCAAGCATGGCCAGAAGAAGAATACAGAAAATGAGATGGTTTGTAAACTCCATGCAAACAGGAAGCTGGATTGGAAATGAGTTGACAGGGAATGTGGGATTATGTATATGAGACTTAATTGTCTTATTAATGCAGACCATACACTTTTGAAAATACAGTGCATCCACAAGAATATAAAGCAATTTCACTCCATCAAAAATACCTAAACAGCACCTAAGTAGGTTGAAGGGAAACAAAGAAAAGAGTAAAGTTGGGTTTGGGTAATTAATTAAAGGAATGTAGCTCTTTAAAAGATCTCACTGTTAGCTTGTATAACTAGATTTTATGGGTACAACATCTTTTCAATATTTCTCCCTGTGACTTTGTCATCTTCCATATAAATTATTAAACATATCTTGTATGTAAGCTCATATTTGTTGCCTAATAATAATAATGATCATAATAATGATAGTAATAAAAACAGACCATACCTGGATGAGTCCCGGCCCTCAGTGTGGTTCTTTCTTAAGTTGAATAAAATTAATTAATTAGACACACATGAAGCATTTTTTAAGATTTCATATTTTCAAACATTGCGTGATGTGTATAGGGAGGGGATTACAAATATGAACTCATAAAAAAAATGTAAAATGCATTAGTAGTTAGAATACTATCATTGAGTTGACTGGTATTTTAAGCCCACACATAAGTGTATATCAAGTAATCAAACATTACTTATTCTGGGAAATCAAAGTCAATTCTAAGGAAAGCATGTTGGGGAAAGGTGAGAGATTTGAACTTCGCAGGGCAGGAAATGAAGACTGTACACCCCTCGGAGCTTTCGTTTTAAAGGCACAGAGATATTAAATTAAATCTTCAGCTGCTCTCTGTTCTATGTGGGATTCTTAGTTTACCATCCCGCCTCTGTGCTTGGAGATTGTGTTTGACTGATGTTCAAATGGGGCTGCAGTCCTTCTGCCCTCCCCAATCCCAACACCTGTGCAATGAGACTTCGTAACTCCACTCACGAAAAGCGTCAGATGTCTGCTTCCGCGCGCGCCGCCTTGAATCTGGGTATGGCCTGGCTTTGGTCAGATGTAGCAGAAGTGATGGTGCACCAGCTTCAGTCCTAGCACACTGCACGCTCAGCCAAACCTCTCAGCAGGCTCAAGACTCCAACCAAAATCAGAACATGGTCTTCCTTGGCTGTAGTACAGTGCGTTCTTAGCTCATGCTACATGGAAAGGAGCTTTGGGAGGCCTGAGCTTGCTACTCCTGTAAAAAGTGACAGTCTCAGAAACCCACAAAGGCAGTTCTTCCCTTTATCTGGTGGCTAGAAGTCAGAACTGACTCAGTGGCAGTGAGCTTGACTTTTTATAGATGTCTGAATACCTTTCAGTGAATTCAGTTGCACCCAGAAGACCTGTTCTCATGGTTCTAGTCTTAGGAACAATGCTATGAGCATGTCAAAATTACATGGCAGCTTACTGTACCATGATTCTCAGTGGTTTATCAATTGTGACGTAGTAGTCACCCCAGAGCTGCCAAGAACAGCCAATCAGTTGAAAGCCAGTTTCCGCAGGGCTGTGGCATGCTTGCAATTCATATGGATGCTTCAGCAAATGGGTTTTTGGGGTTTTTTTGCTGCCTCTGATCCATCATCACCTGATCTTGAGTTTGGGGAACTTTACCCAGTGACCTGCTGTCTTGCCTGCCTAACCTGGGTTTCACCTGTCTCTTCAGCTCGTGAGTCAGCATCCTGCCCTCTTACTTGCTGACCTTGGATTCATCTGTCTTTGGAGCCAATGGCCTGCTGATCTTGGCTTCATTAACCCCTTCAACTTCATTAACCCCTTCAACGCCCTCAACTGCATGGGCAAAGAGAAGCCTCCAGTCTGACACCTGACCCACGGACTTTGAACTTCCCAACCTCTACCACCACATGAGCCATTTCCTTGAGATATATTTCTCCTTATTGGTATAATATCTGTGGGTAAGCTTCCCTGTGTTTACTTCTCTAGAGAACCCAGCCTAAGATAAGCAATAACATGGGCATCTTGTTTTAAACCACATGTTTATCTTGCCTTGTTACATAGCATTATTTTTTTAATTTTTATTTTTTTACTGCGCATTATTGTAATGATAGCCTATGTACAAGGAGTGAGTTAGTGAGCTATGGTTGCCATGAAACTGTATAAGAAATAATCCCTGAAAGTTAGTGACCTCCATTTATTTGGCTTTCTTCTTTCTTTTAGTGTTTGGGATTGACCATGGTCACTCTACTGCATGCAGTCAGAAGCGTTTGTGTCTGTTTCTCTCTCATTATGGGATCTAAGTACCCAGGTCATGTTTTGTTCGTGATGGAGGGTAAAGCTACAAAAGTCAAGCTGCGTGCTAAGGGGCCCAGTGGAATGTAAAGTCTTCACTTGCATCTTGCTCAATAGCATTCTCTTTGGCAAAACAAGTCATATGGGGAAGAAAGAGGAGATTATACAGCTGGAGGCCTTGTCAGGTCAGATGGCCAAAGGAGTGATAGAACAGGAATGAAATGGAGAATGAAGAACAATAGTTGCCACAGGTGCATCTATTCGTATGGTTGAATAGG
>PVJH01018807.1:0-44290 GCA_004026705.1 Nesogale talazaci
CAGCCTGCCTGCTCCCCCAGTCCCCAGAGCACATCCTGGATCTCACCGGAAGGCCGCCCCATTCCCACATCCAGTCCGTCAGTCCCCTCCGGACCTCCGGGTGAGTCTGTGTCCAAGTAACAAAAAGGGTGAAGGGACCAAGAGCTTAGTGAGTCACAGAGGAGTGGGAGGGAAGAGGGCGAGAGGGCCACTTACAGACCCCAGCGAGGCCTGGGGCCGCGGGAGAGGGCTGTCTAACAGGACCCTGCCCTGAAACAGAAGAATGAACAGCCCAGCCCACGTGTCTCTCACCCTGCGATTCCTGCGAAATGGGCAGAGGTGCCCACCACTGGGGCACAGAGCAGGTGGAACGGAGTAGGAAGCCAGTCGGAAGGAACCAAGAGGAGGCTTCCAGGCCCCTCTACCTCTCCCACATGCGCTTCTTGTCGTTCAGTGGAGCAGTTGAGGCAAGAGTGGCTAAGCCGAGGCAGCGGCCTGGCTTCGGTGGGAAGAAGGCCTAGGCACAACGGGTCAGTTCTGAGGATGGGGGAAGGCTGCGCTTGTCCTGTCCGCTCCATGGCAACCACTGGGCACTGCGTCCAGGTTCATGCCCAGGGAGCAGCTGGAAGTCACTGTTTCCATCGACGGTCATTCCATTCCCATCCCCTTTCCTTCCTCCTTATTGCCAAACAGAGACTTCCCTTGTTGCAATCATTCCCAAGTGGAATTTTGGTGGGAACAATGGATGACACGCTGGATAGAGGGCGGGGGAAGGGGGGGAGTCCTGGCAGGGATCAAAGACTGGGACTGAGTGGGAAGGAAGGGACAGCATTTGGTGGCACAGATGTTTCCAGGAATGGGAAAGGAGCGGCCTGTGGGGCAGGACAACAAGCTGTCAGGGCCAGCCTGGCCACCAAGCCTTATATACGACTGTCAACGAGGGGACATAGCAAGCTTTGGCTGCCACCTGCTTCTGCCCCAGCCACAGGAATGGAAGGGGAGGCCCCGGAGGACAGGGGCTTTTTAACGCACCCTTTCTGGTAAAGGCGCCGAAATGACTGCCTGTGAGCGGTAAGACTCTGAAGAGAGTGCTTCTGGAGGAAGAATGAGTCACGCTTTCTTTTCTCCCTTTAGGAGAGTCAAGGCACGAAAGGACCACATCCCCATCTCTTGGGGATGGCTTGATGACACCATGGCTTCCTCGTTCTCTGCCCTCAGCCCAACAGTCGTTGTTTAGGAACCCAACAGTCATTGTTTAGGAACCGATCCCAGGAGCCCTGGCGGCGTAGTGGTGACACGGACGTTGGGCTGCGACCCGTGTGGTGGACCGTTTGAAACCACCAGCCGCTCTGCTCTCCGGGGGACAGATCAGGCTTTCTACAGGGGTGGGGGGGGAGACTCCCAAGCAAAAGAGACAAACAGCCACGCCCTCTAATTCCTACCTTCTCCACCGGACAGCGGTGGAGAACAGTCAGACGGAAGTGGTTGCGGGATGTGTCCAAAGGCACGTCCTCCAGCAGACAGCTGAATCTGTGAAATCAACCAACATCTCCCGCCAGCACGTCAACTCCGACTTATGGCTCCCCTGCAAGGCAGGCCCCCAAGGCTATCGCACTTGCCAGGAGCAAAATCCTCACCTTTGTCCCCTGGAGCTGCTATTAGCTGTCCACTGCATCGCCTATGATGCCGTCAGGTCCCCTTGCAATCAACCACAGACTCGCCAAACTGGCAAGGAGCAGGTCTAACTTCCCTCCAGGGTGGAATGCAGCAGTTTCTAAGAGAGAGCTGGAAACAGATTGTCCCACAGAACAGGAGGGATTTGCCGCGTCCAGCCGCCTGTCGTCCCACAGCTCTGGGAGGAGCGAGGGTTCTCCATGGCTCCTGAGCTAGCAACATGCCTGGTCTACGCACTCAGCAAGTAAAGGTCCCAAAGCCCAGGCAGCATCTTTTGAAAATCATTTTACTGGGGGCTCGGACAATGCTCATCACAACGCACCCATCCATCCATTTGATCAAGCACATTGCTTGCCATCATCATTCTCAAAACATTTGCTTTCTACTTGAGCCTTTGGTATCAGCTCCTCAGTTTTTCCTCTTCCTCCCCACCCTCCCTCCCTCCCTCCCTTTGATAATTTATAAACTATTATTATCTTGTCATGTCTTACACTGTCTGATGTCTCCCTTCACCCCATTCTTCTGTTGTCTGTGCCCCAGGGAGACAGGGAGATCTATATGTAGATCTCTGTGATTGGTTCCCCCTTTCTATCCCACCTTCCCTTGACCCTTCCAGTGTCACCACTCTCACCACTGGTCCTGAAGGGATCATCTGTCCTGGATTCCCTGTGTTTCCAGTTCCTATCTGTACCAGTGTACATGCTCTGGATTAGTCGGATTTGTAAGGTAGACTTGGGATCATGATGGGGCCGGGGAGGAAATATTTAAAGAACGAGAGGAAAGTTGTATGCTTCATCATTGCAGTGCTGCATCCTGAATGGCTAATCTCCTCCCCGAGACCCTTCTGTAAGGGGATGTCCAGTTGCCTGCGGCATCTTACAGGCATGGTCATCCTGCCCAGGACCTATGGTCAATGAACACTCTTATGAGGGTGAAAGAAGTGGTGACTGGTAAGGAGAGAAACCCTGCAAACTGTGGCTGGGCCAGAAGAGGTTGAAATGGATCCGACTCCCCACAGGGTACTGCTGCTCCCATTGGGGAAGTCTTGGACATTTTCAAAGTCAAGGACAAGAAAATGAGTTCTCAAGCAGAGGTGTGCAACCACAAATACACACAATTCACAAGAGTGGTCGTGCAGAAATACAGATTCCTAAGATCCTCAAAACCCTACGGACGCCCTTTCCAAAACAGCAGGTCTCCACGCAGATTCAGTCACCCAAGAGCTTTGTTAAAGTGCTGTTGCCCAGGTGGAAGTCTGGGGGACGGGGCCCAGGCACCCCAGGAAGAAGTCGGTTCCAGGAAGAACTGAGGGTCTGTGGCCTACCCTGTTCCCAGGATACCTCTCCTAAGACTGCCAGAACAAGACACCTCAAAGGAGGTGCGTCTCAAGAAATCCAGCACCATGCTGAAGCAAAGTAGTCAGATCCCAAAGGACAAACGTTGTACCTGACCAATGTTCTAAAAATACCAAGAAAAAAGTGCACACTCTATCAGAGGAAGGGGCTTTGATGGTGGACAGGGGCGGGGCGGCGGAGGGAGGGAAGGGAAAGTCTTAGACCGTATAAAGGTGTAAATGGGTGAAGGGAAAAGTAATATCCAACAAGAGGGAAATGGGCAAAAATTATGGGAACAGTGCATATCGGTCACCTAGTCCATAATAAAGTTTTCAAAATACATATCAATGAGAGAGCATTGGAAAAAGAGAGGGGAAAAAAGAGTAGAGGAGGAGGGAGAGAGAAAGAAAAGAAGAAAATCTTTTTTTTTTGTATTCTGTGCTTTTGGCCAAGATAATTTTTTTAAATCATTTTATTGGGGGCTTGTACACCTCCATTGTGTCAAGCACATTTGTACATTTGTTGCCATCATCATTCTCAAAACATTTTCTTTCTACTTGAGCCCTTGGTATCAACTCCTCATTTTCTCCCATCTCTCCTAACTGCCCCCTCCCTCACAAACCCTTGATAATTTATAATGCTATTATTTTGTCATGTCTTACACTGTCCAATGTCTCCCTCACTCACTTTTCTGCTGTCCAGGGAGAGGGTTATATGTAGATCCTTGTGACCTAGCCAAGATACTTTCTTTTTTTTTTTTTAATCATTTTACTGGGAGCTCATACAGCTCTTATTATCATCCATCCATCCATTGTATATCAAGCATATTTGTATATTTGTTGCCATCATCACTCTCAAGGAAATCTATTTTCTCAGCATTCTGAACGGGAAGAATCCAAACCAGGGTGTCGGTTGTATTGATGTCTTCTCAGAGCTCTGATGGACAAACTGCCGCTCTCCTTGTTTCTGCTGTTACCAACAGTCATTGGTGTTCCTCTTTGCCCCTCCTCACTGGGTGTCTTCTCTCTCCAGAGTAAGATGCCACTCAGAAAAGATTAGGGTTAGGACCCAGATGACTGCAGTAAGACTTCATTTCACTGACAAATAGCAACAACAAATGATTTCCAAACAAAGCCACATACTCAGGCACGCCCCCCCCCACCGTGAATATACAAGGACTTCATCATATCACTTGAGGGGACACAATTCGATCGACGGCACTCCCCACTCAAAGCCAAGGAACCACAATCTGACCCACTCTGTTGACTGGCATTGTGGAAGCTTCTGCTTCTTCAGCTGCCATATTGGGACGAGAATAGAAGTCACGTCTCATTGCAGTTGTGAGAATCAAGAGGGATAATTAACACCCGGGTGGCATTTGGAACAATGTTGGCGCACAAAAAACCAAAACCCAACTCACTGCCATTAAGTCAATTCCAACCCATAGTGACTCTGTGGGAGAGTGTAGAATTGCCCCTGTGAGTTTCCAAGGCTCTAGTGCATTATGGGAGACAAGGGGCTCCTATTTCTTCTGAGTAGCAGACGGTGGCTTTGAACTGCTGATCTGTGGTTAGCAGCCCCACACGTCATGCTCTAGAACCTCAGGGCTCCCTGGCACACAGTAAGTGCCCTAGAAAAGTTCACTCTGAGCAGTATATGAGAGGGTCTCAAAACGTGTGCTGCAAAATGAAATTAAAAGATAGAAATCCTTCTAGGAACTTGGCAAAGCCCACTCACATGTGCACATACATTTTTTGGTTCACTGCCTCTCTGTCCGGGTGTCATGCTGGGGTGAATTGTGCCTTGTTCTGATGCTGGAAGTTAGGCTCGAGTGTTTCAAAAACGAGCAAGGTCATCCATGATGGCGAGTTTCCACGGAGTAGGAAGAAAAGTCTGGCAACCTACTTGTGAAAATTAGCCAGTCCAAACCCATGGATCACGATAGAACAGTATCAGAAAGCGTGCTGGAAGATGAGCCCCCCCCCTCGGTGGGAAGGCTCTCAAATGCACAGTGCCAACATTGGCCCAAACACACTATCGTGAAAATTACGCAGGACTGGGTTTCACATGGCCCCTTGAACTGGCACACCCAGTCCACTCAAGCAGTTAGCAGCAACAATATGTATATGTACTTGAAGATGTAACATATAGTTCTGAGGTGCCACCAAGACAGTTCCAATTCATACTGACCCCACGGAAAACTAAAGGCAACATTACCAGCCTCCAAATGCTAGCTGGTGTTGCATCTAATGTGTCAATCCATCTCATTAAGGAGCTTCTCTATCCCCTCACTCTCTACTCTACCCAACATGATAGTCTTCCCCGGTATTGGTCCCTCTTGCAAACACGTCCAAAGGAAGCAAGATGATGTCTCTCCGTCCTCTCGTTCAAGGAGCCTCTGGCTGTACTTAAGTCACACTTGGCTCATCTTATGGTGGCTTGTGAAAACATTCTTCGACAACAACCATCATTCAAATGCATCCATGCTTCTTGAGTCTCCCTCATTCCTTACCTACATGTTCCGTGCATCGGAGTCGATGGAAATCGTGGTCATTCGTGCATTGAGTACGCAACGCGATGTCTTTGCTCTTTCTCGGCCACTTTTCCCAACTCTAGCTCATCCTCCCAATTGCCATTGTTTGAGCTCACTCTCAGCCACTGTGTCAATCCCTCAGAGGGTCTACCTCCTCTTCATTGACCTTCTACTTTAGTCAGCATAAGGTCCGCTGCCAGGGGCTAATCTCTCCTGATAATATGTCCAAAGCACGTGAGACAAAGTCTCATCTCCTAGTTTCTAAGGAACGTTCTTTCCATTTTGGGGATTCCTTATTCATGACCCAACTTCCACAGGAAGAAAGAGGTGATGGAAAACATCATGGCTTGACTTGGGCACCTCTGAGCTTTCCAAGCAACATTCTTGCTCTTTAACACTTGAAGACAACCCTGTGCAGCCGATATACCCAATGCGGTCCTTGGACTTCCTCACAGATCTTTCAATAAACCTTGACTGTGGATCTGAGTACGATGAAATGCTTCTCAACTTCAGTCTTTCCTGCTGTCTGTTTGCCCAGTTGTGAAGATCTTGGCTTTCTTTCTCTTGAGTTGTAATCTTCCTGAAGGCTGCAGTTCTTTATCTTCCTTGGCCAGTTTTTCAAGCCCTTCCGTTTGTCAACAAATTTATGTCATCTGAGTATCACAAGTTGTTAATAAGCCTTCCTCCGATCTTGATGCCAAGTTCTTCTTCATATTGCTAATTTTTCAGATGATTTACTCAGCCAACATATTGACTTACGTATGGTGAAAGGGTACAACCCTGAAACAAACGTTTCCAGATGTTAGACCATGCAATATTCCCTTGTTCTGGTCAAATGACTGTCTCTTAATCCGTGAGCACATGAAGTGTTCTGGAAATCCTAATCTTCTCCATTTTATCCAGAGTTCATGATCCACACAGTCGAACGTCCGTATCACAAGTAAGCATCTTTCTAGTATTCCCAACTTTCAATCAAGTTCCTTCTGCCCGTCCTCAGGGATGACTGGCCCTGAGCCAGCTGCTGCAGTAACTAGCAGCCAGGTTCAGCTGCCCCCGGAAGGTAGGAGGCTCCACAGGAAAAGCGAGGGCTACCTGCTTCCAGAAAGAGGACAGCTAATTGAGTGATGCAAGGGTATGTGAAGTCCATACCAATAAAACTATTTTTTAAAAGATTAAAGCCAACATCAAACTCATTGTAATGGAAGCCATGGCTGCTCATCACGTCACTGCAGGACAGAGTAGACCTGGCCCTGCTGAGTCCCCAAGGGGACAAATCCTCATGGGACTGGATCGCCACCCCCACTTCCTCCTCCTTCCTCAGACGCAGTTAAACTCTGTATGAGTCCAGAGGGCTGAATGACAGCAGTGTTTATTTGTTTATTTGTTTGTTTGCTGATGTTGCCCACACACTATTCCCAGGTACCTTATGAGAGGACACCCTAACCCAGCTGATATGGGAGCAGCTGCTCTGGCGAACTTTGGGGAAGACACTTCCTTCCCTTTGTGGGCAGACCTCCAAAGTGAGGCCTCTGGTTCCTGCTCTGTAGGTCTCTTGCGACTGTCCCCTCTGAAAGTCCGAGCTTCTCTGGCATCTTCTTCATCAACAGAGAGAGAGCCTCCCAACCCAGCCAGCCAGGCCACAGGGAAGGGGGGTGCCTGGTAGGGCTTCCACGAATGGGCATCTTTTCAGAAGCAGACTGCCACAGGTTTGGGAAAGGCTGTGGGTTTGGACGGCTGATCTTCGGGTGAACAGCTATGTACTTTAACCACGTGGACACTGGAGCACCTAATCCTTCTGGTTTATTCCTCAGAGACAAAAACACCCAGGCACGCCCAGGGAACAATACGGGTATTGGGGCAGAGAGGGGTGGGGGGGTGTGGTTTGGGCTGAGATCGCCTTTCTCTCTAGGGCCCCTGCCCACAGCCCGGCCTTGGGCACACACACAGGCATCCTTCTTAAGATCCGGGTCCACAACAGGGTGGGACCTTAAACCCTGTGCTTGAGGGAAAGGGCTTCACAGCCATTCCCAATCCCAGGGACTGGCGTGGTGAGGGGGTAAGAGACACTGCCAGGCAGGAGCCACTCCGGGAGGCTGAGGGGGAAGGGGGGGGCACCACGGGAGCACACACAGTGTCTCCCAGAAGGAAGGGAAGGTGAGGGGGGTTGGGCGGGGAAGCACAGTCCTGGAATTCCTCGCAGCAGTGCCCGTGCTGGGGGCAGTCACCACCAAGCCTCCTCCTGCGGCCTCTGGCCCCAGAAAACAGAACCAGCAAGCAGGGAGGCGCCCGGCCCGCCTGCCAAGCGGAGGCCCGAGCTTCCGGGCAGGCCTGGGGTCCCTCGGAAGCCGAAAATGAGGTCCCAAGCAGGCAGGGCCCAGGAAAGCTGGCACCCAGACAGGACCGCACCCGGAGGGCCAACTCTCTCCCCAGGGCCAGCTTGATGCGGGCGGGCACGGCTGTGGGTGGGTGCTTTGGCCTCGGCTGACTCATCCTCCCGCCCGCAGCAGTGAGTCACCCTCCACCCCACTACCCCCCCACCCCACCCCCCACCCCCACCCAGGTCGGGCCACGGCTGCACAAAGCGCACTCTGTCCCGAGGTGGAAGCTCTGCGGTGGGAGAGGGGGGGTAGGACCTGGGGGAGGCATACCGGGACACGCAGGCCACCAGAGCTCCCCTGGGGACCACACTGGGACACACCGTCCACTGGGAACTCCCCCAGCGGCCAGACCCTGATGTGCCACCCACTGGCACCCACCCAGACCCCACCCGCCTGAGCCACGCCCCTTCTCTGGCCCCACCTCTTGGGACCTGTCTTCGGGCCTGGCCCACCTTCTGAGCCCCGACTCCGTGCTGACATTAAAGGTATCTGATGGCGTCTATTCCGTGTCCTGAATTTCTTTCTGGTTCTCCCGTAGATATGAACGTTTCCCAAATACAAAATTGGAGGAGGCCTCCTTCCTCCCTTTGTGTCTCTTTCCTCCCCACTCCCTCTCCTCTTCTCCCTCTTCCTTTTCGCTCCCTGTTAGTTGCCATGGTGACCCTAAGGTGCCGCCCTGGGGGGTTTCCAGTAATGGTTTTCAAGGCTCTCATCTTTCAAAAACAGGTTCTCCCAAAGTTCCTCTGGGCGGGTTCAAACTGCCAACCATTCCGCTAGTGACTGAATGCGCTACTTGATCACACCGTCTGGGGAAATCCCGCGGGCACACGTTCCCTGTTTCAAGTTTCTGTGACTTTTCTGGGAACCCCAAGCCAACCCCAAATCGGGACTGGACGCTGGGATGAGCTGTCTCCCCAGGAGAACAGACCAGAAAGAAGGTGGTGAGAAATCCACCAAGCGCCTAGCATGTCATCCACCGCGGGCCCCTGCAGGGTCGGAGGGCCTGAGGACCAGGGACCACGGCTGTCTTACTCTCCAGCCCAGCATTCTTGTCACCGAGCACATTCTCCGTAAACGTGAACCCCAGAGTGGACGGATCAGGGGCCCTGGGACGCAGAGAGAAGGCAGCAGGCAACAGCGATGCCGAGGTCTCATTCACTCCTCCCCCAGCTGCTCTCACCCCACGCCTCCCACAGGGCTTCATCAGGGAGTGGCTTCTGCTCCCCCTTCCTCCCGGCCCTAAGAAACAAAGGCCCAGAACCGTGAACGTCCGACCTGCACCCCTAGCCGTCAGTCCAAGCAGACGTCATGCCTGGCCCCGCACATACTGACCGACACCCGGCTAAACTTCTGCCTGGGTCTGGGACAGTTCCCCATTTTCTGGTCCCGGCAGAGGCTGACCTCGAGCCAGCAAAAAATTCACCAAAGATGACAGTGACGCGGGATAGTGGTCCGCTTTTACCCTGCATGCCGTGCCACTTCCTGTGCAGCACTGTGCTGACCACTCACCAACGCCCTCCCACGCCCCCTCCCCCACAAGAAGGCAGGTGCTATGGCGGTGCCCATCTCAGAAGGCGAGGGAGGCTTAGGTGGTCGCATAGCACGTGAACGATTCAGAATCAAAGATTCTCCTGCAATCAGCTCGGATCTCCTGATCAGCTAAGAGTCTCAGGAAAAGGAGTCGTTTGGGTCCAGGCTGCCCAGCCCCAGGCCTTGAGAGACCAAGTCTAGCATTCCTTCCATTCCCTGCCACGGCCCTGCCCCTCAAGCCACCGCCTAAGTGACTCACGCTGCAAACTCACTGCCACATCCAGATGGTAATCCCTGTGAACCGTGCCGTTCGCCACGGCTTTGACGGCGTCACAGCAAAGGAAACCAAGTCCCCATACTGCAAAGTGGGCTTCCAGGAGCTGGGGGATGGGGTGGGGTTCTGGTTCCCTGCTTTGTTCGGTGCTGAATGAGTCTTCCAGCGCTTACAGTCTTGACGGTCTGGCTAGCCTGTGACTTGGCGAGTCTGTGCTGAGTGAATGAGGCCAGTGGAAACCGGTCAGTCCCTAGCTGGTCTCAAAAAGAATGGAAGCGGGACATCCTTGCCTTTCGGCCCTCACCCTGCCCAGAATAGAAAGACGCCTCCCACGCGGTCTCTTGGACTTGCCAGTTTTCAGACAGAGTCCTGAAATGCTTCCTCAAATCTAGCCTTGATCTTTCTCTCACATTTCACCCAGACTGTGGGGCCAGGAAGTAAGGCTGGCTTCTTCCTGACTTCCCCTGACCGCTTCCAAATGTGATGACCACCACCACTGCCCTCCTAAAACCCTGGTTACTAGACTCTGAAATCTATTCCAGAAAGCCTGTCAACAAAAATAAAAGAGAGAGAAAAGCCGTATGACTACTGATTAGACGTTAACCCAAACTGAGGTGCATCAGAGGCAACCTGAGAGAGGAGAACGCAAAGACAGACAGAAGCGCAGCCACTCTATGGTGAGTGGTCCCGATCCTGGAGAGCCCACATACCACAGAGTGGACCACCACCCAGACCTGGGCCATCCTCACCGTGGTTGTGGCCCTTTGTGGCAGCTACTCTGTCCACTCATTTGTTGAGCCCCTTCCTCTTTCTCACTGACCTCCTCCTTTGATCTCCTTTTCCAGGACCTCCTGATAACATGTCCAAAGTCTATTCAGGGGTCCTCAAACTTTTTAAACAGGGGGCCAGTTCACTGTCCCTCAGACCACTGGAGGGCCGGACTGTGGTTTAAAAAAAAGAACTATGAACAAATTCACCACAGGCCCGGGATGAGTCAGCTGCTAAGCAGGACTGCAAAAACACCTGGCAGCTGGGTAAATGTCTTCGTCAGGCCACCTGTGGCCCGGGGGCCATAGTTTAAGGATTCCTGGTCTAGAAGATAAAGTCTCGCTATCCTTGCTTCTAAGGAACATTCCAGCAGTCCATGGTACTTTCAGTATGCTTCACCGGCACCATAATTCAAATGTATCCATTCTTCTTTGGTCTTCCTGATTCGTTTCCAACTTCCACATGCGTATGAGGTGATCATGCCCTGGTTTCTGTCAGGCACCCCTAAGCCCTCCCGTGACATCCTTGCCCTCTGTACGTGAAGGCGATCTTGTGCAGCAGATCGACCCAATGCCATGCACTCTTGACTGCTGGGTCCATGGCACTGACCGTCGACCCTCACGAAAGGAAGTCCTTTTCAACTTCAATCTTTTCTCCATCTATAGGTGCAGCTGTGAGGTTTGGGGTTTTCTTGACACACTTGTAGTCTGTATTAGCGCTGAAGTTCTGAGAACCCCTGTTTGCACAGGGCTACGGATGGCAGCAATAGCCCCAAATCCATTTTCGGGAATCCCACATAGATGGAGCCTTCATGGAAATCTTTCTGATCATGAATCAAGGTAGGTAATATGCATTGGAAAGCAGATTCCCCTGGCCCTCTGGAATCCTCCCGGACAAGGGCAGTCTTTCTTCAGGGCTTGTCTGGATGCATCCTCGATGGAGAGATAGCTTCCGACTCAAGTTCTCGGACGCCATTTTGACCTCATGCAGAGGATAAGCCTTGTTTTTGTGCTGCCTTTATCTCTTTGATGGCTTAATGTTCTCCCTGAATTACATTTGAAAAAAAAATTATATTTGAGATTGGGGTCTCTTTTAGGGTCAGGGTTAGGAAAGAAAAAGAGAGAGAAAGATTGGGGTCTCTTCGGGACCCTGAAACAAATCTGAATTGAAGGCTGTAGTTCTTGATCTTACTCAGCAAGTGCTTCATGACTTCCTGACTTTTAGCAAGCAAGGCTGTATCACATAGGTATCAAGGGTTGTTGGTGAGCATCTCGCCAATCCCGATGCCTGCGTCTTCTATCATTTAATCTCCCAGTCCATCCTTATCACCAAAGCCAGATTTCCTAACTACTTCCCCTTCCTCTTTGTTTCCAATTCTCCTATTCCAAACGCCTAGTTATGCATACCTCTTGTTTGGATGTGTGATCAATTTCAGGCGGAAGCAGTCCCTGGAATCCCTCAATAACTCCATCACTGTCTGTAGTGCCTGGCGCACACATTTGAAGAGCAGTTGCATTGACTGAACTGCCGTGCAAGTGTATAGCTATTACACTATCACAGCTGGCACACCGTAGTTCTAGACAGAAATGTTCTTTTTTGGGCAGTGAATGTAATGCCATTCCTCTTGGACTTATCCTTCACAAGAAAGCAAACCGCGTGGGCCACAGATTCAGCATGGTCCATACCAGTCCAGTGAAGTGCACGAATACACAAGATATTCATCTTTAATGTGTCTCTTTGTCTTTTGTTTTCTTTGCTTTTGTTTGTTTAGACGGTTTACAATTCCTTAGATTCTACACATTCCAAGGGAGGGGTTCTTGGGCAACAGTTCTTGACCTTTGGGGGAGAAGGTCACAAATCCCTTTAAGAGTTGGATTAAAATCATAAACCTTCCATCCAGCCAGAAAAATGAACATACTCACAAGCATATTTATCTTACATGTAAATTCTAGCTGTTCACTGACCATCAGAAACTCACCGTGACCATCAGGTTTGACACGAGAAAAGAAAGAAGCCATTGCTGTAAGGTGTACCAATAACGGCCCTAGAGGAAGGACTCAAATTGTCCTGTAAGGTTTCTGAAGCTAAGAAGCTTGACAGAGCTAGACTGCTAGGATCTCCCCCCAGGGAAGTGGCTGGGGGAGTGGAACTGCGGGCCACACGCTTAACCGCTGGGCCACCAGCCCTCATCCTAAATGGAAGAGGAAGGAAAACAAATCAGTATGGGCAAGCTGAGGCGTGGATAGCGCACAAGGACACCTGGAGCATAAAGGACTCTAAATTCACCCCCCTGGTTCCAGGTGAGCGTTCCTGGACTGGAAGGAAGGAGATTCAAGTTCACCTGAGGCGCCTTGGAAGAAAGGCCTGGAGAACTGCAGACAGCCCTGGGGAGCGCAGACCTGCTCTGACACTCCAGCAGGGAAGGCGGGCGTCCTCGGTTCGACAGCGCTCTCTGGCGGCAGCCTACGGCTATGGCACAGGTCAGAGGAGGAAATGACGGGCTGTGGGCACATGCTCCTTCCATCCGTTTTCAGGCTCCCTCCAACACGTCACATGGTCTCTGTCCACCTGTTTGCCCTTCAAGCATCTTCCTGGAAGCCCAGCTTGTGGACATTTAAAATATCTGAGAGGAGTGTAGCAGGTTTCTCGGGCGGACTGGCGGTTTCAAGGGGAAACGTGGTGAGGAATCTCGGTCCCCGACCTTTCAGCTACTTGAAGAAATTTCATCCTGCCGGTCATCATGGTAAGGCTTCTGAAGGCTGCACGTGGCTTTCCGAGCTAGCTCTGCATTCGTGGGGCGGGGGGAGGGGGCAGTGTGCCTGCCTGTTCTTGTTTGTTTTTAGGTTCGTGTGCACAGATTTTTATACCACCTAATGCTATAAGAAGAGAGTTACATTTTTAAAAAAATAATTTTATTGGCATGTAATTCACATACGATACGCTTCAGTATTCAATAGTTCAATCAATATTTTCATTTACTTTTCAGAACCATCACCGCTATTGATTATTTCTTTCCATCCCTTTTCCATCACTCCTTGGAGCAGTGATTCCTTTTTTATTTCTTTGGGGGGGAGGGCATCACTGCCCTCTGGTGGTCGTGGGAGCTACCCAGCCTCGCTCCCGGAGAGCTGCTGCTGGATTTGAACAGCCGAGCTAATGGGCCGCAGTCCCGCACTCAACCACTACGTCACCGGGCCCTGTTTATGTCTTTCAGCAAACCTGGTGACCTCTACTTTATTTATTTCTTTTCTACTATAATAGAACGTGGCCTAGTCCACGTCCTATCTCTGTGCATTCCCCTGCTATGGGAGTGTGTCTAACTAATTGTGCTCACCATCATGTTAACAGAGTTCACCCCGGTCGCAGTGTGGATCAGAACTTCATTTCTCTTCGTGGGTGCATCGTAGTCCACTGTGTGTGTCGCATGGTACAATGAATTCACTACTACCGTTTTTCTAGTCAGTATTTGTAATTCCTGTTAAATGACTGGGTTAACTCAACTCACTGCTATCAAGTCAATTCCAATTCAGTCAGACAGAGTAGAACGACCTCTGTGGGTTTCCAAGGTGTAAATTCTTAACAGGAGTCAAAAAACGCATTTCTTCCATGGAGTGTCTGGGGCGTTTAAACCGCCAACCTTGTGGCCAGCAGCCCGACTTGTAGGCCACCACACCACCAAGGCTCCCAAATGACTGGGTAGGACTGTGCGAAGGTGAAGTGCTTGTGGCCCTCCAAGGTGATTGGACAGCTTGCTGAGAATGTAAATGAGGTACATGACACCCATGGGGGGCGTGGAAATGGGCCAATACGTGTATGGAACTCTAACTCCGGGAGCTGGCTAGTTTTGCATCTTGCTGGACTTCCTTAGAACCAGGAGCAGAGGCCTCACTACCACCAAGGAAGTAGAGTCAAGGGTGGAGCATGCCTTTGGGATCCTGGGATCCATGTACCGAGCCTCTTCAAAGCAGGAGATGGAGAGCCAACCACGCGAGGGAGGCGGCAGGAAGCTACTAGCAGCAGAGGCATCAGAACCCAGCACAGTGGGCTCGTGGCGCACAGAGCAAGAAAACCGAGTGCCTTCGGACCAAAGGCGTGCTTGCAGAAAGGACTACGCCCCAGACTTTGAAGTGGGGAGGTAGGTTGACTAACCCATGAAGCTAGAGCCGAGCTCTTGTGGGCTGAGGCTCACGGGTGGAGTGGAGTGTCAAGTGGGCACTTATTGGCCGAGCCCGGAGAGTTTTGCAGCGTTGCCTGAATCATGAAACTAAGGAACGGAGAGAGGTGTGGCTGTGGGCATGGCGGAGAAGAAGCTATCCTAACCCAAGAACTGTACCCTGAGCACTTCTAAGCCTGCATTGGAAACTTCTAACTTCCCTAATAAACATAATAGGTGTGAGTGTTGGCTGCGGATTCTGTGTGAGCACTGCAATGGATGACGGAGCCAGGGGAGAAATAGACTACCTTGTGAGGGATGACGGGTGTCAGAATTGGTTTAAAACCAAAAAAGGCTGGCGGGTGGAGGTATGTCTGATCTTTGCTGTTCCTTGAACTGATTTGGGGATGAATTCTACTTCCTTTTTGTGAAGTCTAAGGAGGTTCAGATGTCATTGGTACCGTAGCATTGTTTGCTTATGTTTTTAAATGTGCCTTATGGGCTCCTAGACCTGTGCTATGTTATGTCCCCAGAATTATTTAAAAGTCATTAAAAGGCTCAAAACTATTTCACTGGCTCACACCACGTGGAAGAGCCACCCCCACCCAGTGTGCGGGCTGGGATGCCGACACAGCTCAGAGATACGGCAGGGTCACCCGGACCATCACAATAAGCCTTCCATTTGGAAGCACACGCTCTGCAAAGTGCGATACAATAAAGTCTGCCTGGAATTTGCTGTGTACTTGTCCAAAGAACCCTGATGTACGGACTGTGAGACGGTGTTCCGGGTGGGCATGGAGAAGTGCAGTGCTTTCCCAGGGTGATCTTGTGAGTCACAGAGGACCCTGGAATGGAGTCGAGATGGAGCACCAGCCGTGGGAGTAACAAAGGAGAGCACTGGAATTCTAGCCAGAGAAGTGGTTCCTCTTTGTCATCGATCGAATTGTGTCCCTCTCAAAGACGTGTTTAAGTTCTAAACCATCTATATGCCCACGGATGTCATTTTATTTGGGAATAGAACTTTCTTGGTCATGTGAAAGAGGCCGTGTCAGTGTGGGACGTGTCCTACATCTCATTACTTCTGGGCGAGGAAAGATCAGATTCGACATAAAAGCCAGCAAAAGGGGGAAGAGACCATTGCTGCTTAAAGACCACCACGGAACTGAAACTCCACAGCTACTGAAGGGAACCAGACCTTCCTCAGACAGGGAGAGGGAAAGTTCGCTCAGCTCGTCTCCGCAGTGGGATGGTAGCCACAGCTTCTTCTGTCCAAGTCTGTGGGGTCAGTGGGAGGAGGAGGAGGAGGAGGAGGAGGAAGAGGAGGCTGCCTGCTCCTTTAAACATTGACAGTCTCAGAACCCAAGGTAGCCTCCCCAGGAGTCCAAATCAACTGGATGGCAGTGGGTTTGGTTTTCCGCATGCCCTGACTTCAGACTGCTCACCTTCCAAACAGTAAGAAGAAAAGCGCTCCTCTTCTCTCAAGCCTGTCTAGCACAGCAGCCCTAGTGGACAAGGACACTCTGTGCTTCCATTTTTCCCTCTGGAAATTCGGAGTGATGATGGAAATGATCGTCAACCACGGCGATTCCTATTTCATACAGTCGTGGTAAAAATGGGATGAAGAAATGCATGGAAAGCCTTGGGACAATGCCCAGCATATAGAAAGTACTCAAAGGTAAGTTGCAGTTACTATCCAAGTTGCTGGGTGGTGCAGGTGGTGAACGTGCTCCGCTGCTAACGGAAAGAGCGGTGCCTGTTTCAGTCCGCCCAGAAGTGCCTCAGAAGAACGGCCTCGAGATCGAATTCCAAAACACTCAGCCCTAAAGTCATGGCTCCAGGGGACATCACAAGTAATCCGGGGTCTTAAAGTAGACACTCAAGCCATTCAATAATTGGTCTCTATTCACCGGGAACAGCGGGAGCAGAGAGTCATGCAGAGGAGGAGGGAACAGGGTGCTAGTGTAATTATTTGCATAAGACCAGAAGAATTGGGCTGAGCCCTAGTGGCATAGTGGTTGTGCGCGGGACTGTGGCCCACTGGGATGGAGGTTCAATTCCAGCAGTGGGGCTGGGCCTCCTACTCCCCCACCCCAAAAAAAAAAAAAGACCAGAAGAATTCAGTGACTCACAGCTCCCAATACCTAGCATTTTCATCAAGAACTTTTTAGAAGAATCCTGATCAAAAGGGTGAGGGGGGAGAACGGAGGCAAGAGTAATTCTACATGCTCATATATTCTAAACTTTCTGGATCCATTCGTGAACTTTCTCGATGAACCCTGCATCTTTCTTCAACATTTTTATTTGTCATCACCTAGGCACTTTTCACGCTGCAGATGTGACAAGCCCTTTTCATCCCTAGAACAATCTTGTTTATCTTCTTACGGGAAATGATTATTTTTTTTTCTCCTCTTCATTTTTTTTCTATTCTCTTTTTGAAGTTTTCATCATAGCGATAATGGCTTTCCTTCTTGTGTCCTAAGTGTTCAATTTTTAAAATATTTTCCCAAGGGGTTTCTTCTACGAATTAATAACCTCTCAATTGAACTCTTTTTTTCTTTTAGCAATTCCAAGTTTCATTTGCAAAGCATCTTTCTTATTCTCTGGTTGCTTGAGCAAAGGACATGAACAGATCGTTCACCAAAGGTAATATCTATGGCAGTCATCTAGTCTGGTGTCAATTTGAGGATTAATAGTCTAGGGGTGGCATCTAGCTTCTCAATCTGGAGATAGCCAATGAGACCTCAGTGTGGGTGTGGCCTTCTCCTGAGAATGCTGGGAAGTCTTGTACTTCCTTCTGGGAGGCAGGAGACACATTCTCTCTCGGTTCATTCCCTTAGAGACTCTCTACTGACAAGGCTGACTTCCTGTGAGACATCCCTGAGAAGCCACATGGAGCTACCCTAGTGCCCTGAGCCGGACAAGCCACATGGATGCAACCAGACCTCTGAAGCTGGAGAAGCCACAGCGCGAGCCCTGCCAGCACTGAGGTTCTTCCAACACCATGGATCCAAAGACTTTCTACCCCCAGGCTTGTGATCGTCCTGCATTTGGCCTCATTGAATGTGTTTGAAGAAGACTTTGTAGATTGCTGTCGGACATATGGGCTAATGCCAGACTGATGACCTTGGACAGAACTGGGTTAGGATGTTGTCTTGATGTACAATTACCCTTTATGTAAAACTCTCCCTTAGGTGGAGTAGAAAGGTGGAACTGAGTACCAAGATCTACATATAGCCTCCTCCTTGGGGTATGGAGACATCAGACAGTGTACAATAGGACAAAATGATAATAATTTATGAAATATCCAGGGTTCATGAGGGAGGGGGAGCAGAGAGGGACGGGAAATATGAGGAACTAATATCAAAAGCTTAAGTAGAAGGAAAATGTTTTGAGAATGACGATGACAACAAATTTACAAATGTGCTTTGCATACAGTGGATATATGTATAGATTGTGGTAAGAGTCATATGAGCTCCCAATAAAATGATTTTTAAAAACTTTCCGGGTCTGAACCCTGGTGGCGTAGGGGTTGTGTGGGGGACTGTGGCCCACTGCAGCAGCTCCATAGGAGCAAAGGCTGGGCCTCCTACTCCCTCCACCAGAGGGCAGTGATGCCAAAAAAATCTCTCCCTTATATGCATATGTGTGTTTATGAATTTGTTTCTCTAGTCTCTCTGGACTAACACAACATCCAAATGGCCCTAGCCATGGTGGGGGGTGGGGGGAAGAGCATGCAAATCAAAGCAACAATGTGGTGCCACCTGACACCAACAATGACAGCCAGTTATAGAGATAGGTGATAGGTAGGTAAATAGATGATAGGTACATAGATAATAGGTACATAGATGGCAGATAGATATGAGATCGAGAGAGATGGGCGGGGTGGGGGAGAGAGAGAGAGAGAGAGAAGATAGATAATAGAGGCTAGAGAGGATGTAGAGAGATTAGAATCCTCCTACATTCCTGATAGAATTGTAAAAGTGTCCAACCACTATGGACAGTGGACTATGCTAGTCCGGCTAGACTAGAGAAACAAATCCAGGAAAAATCATGTGTGTAAGAGAAAGTTTTATGTCAGAGCAATTGTACATTTAAAAAAATCCCAGCCCAGTCCAGATCAAGTCCATATATCCAATATTACACCATCTGTCAATGCTAGTCCATAAACTCCTCTTCAGAGTCATGCAACACATGTAATGACACTGAATGCAGGCATATCACAGGCCAGTGGGGGGAAGACCTTGTGGATCCAGTGGCAGTGAAAGTATCTCAGTGCTGGAGTGGGTCTCCATGGAGCTCCTCCAACTCCAGGACACTGATTCCATCAGCTTGGCTCATGTGCCTTGCCAACAAGAATGTCTTACAGGGAGAGTGTGTCTGGCCTCCACCTCCCAGAAACCTCAGGAGAAAGCTATGCCCACACAGAGGCCTCATTGACTGATCTGATTGATATGATGGACTCTACCTCTTTGCATGTTGACAGATTATTATGTATCTGCTACATGTGATATGCAGATACCATAAACAACTAGGAAGAGAAATGCCCTATAAGCCAGAGGTCCCTCTGTTGCCTATCTACCCTAAAGAAGTAAGAGCCATCATATGAACGGCTACATGTGCACCCACACACATCACAGCACTGTTTGCAACAGCCCATCGACTTGGGTACATGCACACAAAGGAATACTGTGCATCACTGAAAAACAGTGCTGAAACCCTGAAGTACCTCATGGGTGGGTCAACCTGGAAAACATTTATGTTGAGTGAAATCAGTCAATCACAAAAGGACAACTCTTGTGTGAGACCACCGTTATTTTTTTTAATTAAGACTTCCATTCCAAAAGAAATAAACTTTGGGGTTACCAAGGCAGGGAAGATGGAGCAATGAGCTAGAAAGTTCACCAGCATACTGGACTGAGTTTTTCAGAGAAATGAAACCAGTGACATTCAGATAAGTACAAGAAAAGACTGTCTATCAAGAAGGAATTTTACATTGAGACTACCTCCCAGCCCATACCAATTCAAGCTCATGGGTCAGATGCTAGCCAGAGACTCTCAGACTCACACAGCTGTTGATGGAGGAAAGAGGAAGACTAAGCAGGAAGTCGGGACATCACAGGCCAGTGGGTGCAGAGTCACTTGTATCCAAGGATCACAGGAACATGGCCGGGCACTGCCTCCTCTCAGGGTCAGGAGGCCACAGCCAAGCAGGAAGGTGAAGAGGGACAAGAGAGAGATGCTCTCAGTGTCTCTCTTATAAAAAAGAAAAAGGACACCCCCCCAAGCTGTGACCCAAAACAAAATGGAATTTTTTTCCAAAGCTATTTATTTAAATTTTTTTTACAAAACAACCTGATCACTTTCAAACTAGTCTCCATTAATACATTAGTCAAATCTGTGATTCCATTCTTGGAAACATTTCCAAACTCATCTGTTTGGATAGCTGAAACCACCTCCTTTACTTTTTTTCTTCATCTCTTCTACATGGTCAAATCGCTGTCCTTTCAGGTCCCTCTTGGAAACAAAAAAAGTTGCACAGAGTAAGGTGAAGTGAGCCAGGTTCATGAGGAAAGAGAGTCATACTGTTTTTTTTTGCCAAAAACTTGCACACTGAGATGGCTGCGTGAACAGGTACATTGTACCAGTCCCATCTGCCAAAAGTCAGTTCTTTTTTTTAATCACACACTGTTATACAATCTTTTCAGAACCTCTAAGTAGAAAGCTTGATTAACATTCTGACTTAGTGGATTGAACTCCAAATGCACTATCCCCCTCATATCAAAAAAATAAATGAGCATCATCTTGATCTTTGATTTCACTTGGAAAGTTTTGGGCAGTCAAGGTGACAATGGCATCTTCCACTGGCTTGATTGATGTTTGCTTTCAGGTTGTAAGAAAAGCACCATGTGTAAGAGGCCTGGTAGGGATTGATCAAGTGCAATGTAACTAAGAGAAATTACTGAAACCCAAATGAAGACAGAGCATGATAGTGGTGCAAGAGGAAAGTAAAAGGAAATAGAGAAAAGAAATAGGAAGCAAAGGACATTTATAGAGGTCTAAATACAGACATGTACATATGAATATACTTATATATGATGCATGAATAGATCCACGTGCATATATTTATAGGGTTAGTATTAAGGCAATAGATAGACATTTGGGTCTCCACTCAAGTACTTCCTCAATGCAAGAATGTTTTATTGTATTAAATTGGCATTCCATGATCTCACCTTCCTGACATGGTTGCTGAAGACAAATGTGTACATAAGCAAATGTGATGAAGAAAGCTGATGGTGCCCGGCTATCAAAAGCTATAACATCTGGGGTCTTAAAGGTTTGAAGATAAACAAGCAACATCTAGCTCAGAAGCAACAAATCCCACGAGGAAGAAGCACACAAGCCTGTGTGACCATGAGGGCTTGAAGGGATCAGTTATCAGGCATCAAAGAGCAAAAACTCATATCATTGTGTGCTCACCTTCCTGATATGATCACTGAAAATAAATGTGAGCATAAGTAAATGTGGCAAAGAAATCTGATGGTGCCTGGCTATCAAAAAATATAGCATCTGGGGTTTTTAAAAGCTTGAAGGTAAACAAGCAGCCATAAAGCTGAGAAGCAACAAAGCCCACATGGAAGCAGCACACCAGCCTATGTGACATCAAGGTATTGAAGGGATCAGGTATCAGGCATCAAAGAACTAAAAATTATACCATTGTAAATGAGAGGGAGTGCCGATTGGGGGTCCAAAGTCCATCTGTAGGTAACAGGACATCCCCTTACAGAAGGGCGGTGGGGAGGAGACTAGCCAGTCAGGGTGCAGTGTAGCAATGATGAAGCATACAACTTTCCACTAGTTCTTCAATGCTTCCTCCCCCCAGCTATCATGATCCCACTTCTACCTTCCAAATGTGGCTAGAGCAGAGGATGCACACTGGTACAGATAGGAACCGGAAACACAGGGAATCCAGGACAGATGATCCTTCAGGACCAGTGGTGAGAGTGGCGATATCAGGAGGGTGAAGGGAAGGTAGGGTAGAAAGGGGGAACCGACTATAAGGGTTGACATATAACCTCCTCCCTGGGGTACAGACAACAGGAAAGTGGACGAAGGGAGGCATCAGAAAGTGTAAGATATGACAAAATAATAATTTATAAATTATCAAGGGTTCATGAGGGAAGGAGCTGCAGGGAGGGAGGGAGAAAATGAGGGGCTAATACCAAGGTTCAAGAAGAAAGAAAATGTACATTTGAGGGGGGCAACAAATGTACCAATGTGCTTGACATACAATGGATGGATGTATGGATTGTGATAAGAGTTGTATGAGCCTCAATAAAATGAATTTTTTTTAAGTACCATGTCTCCTCACCTTGGGGAAAACAGTCTGGGTCACTTTGGAGCAGTTCTTTCAAAGCACAGTATGTTTCCAATCAATGCTCTCTTTCCTGATCAGTCAGAACCCGAAGCACACATTTTACTGCAACCCTTCTCATTCTCTAATCTATTAAAATTCATTGAACTGACTTCCAAGATAGTGCAGATAATTTCCCCACCTCTTCAATGGTCCATCATAAGTCTTTGTGCCAGTCATGTCCTCTAGGGCCAATTTGATTAAGAGTGTAGGGGTGGAGGCCTGCCTGTCAATCTGGATATAGCCAATGAGACCTCTGTGTGGGCGTGGCTTTCTCCTGTGAATTCTGGGAGATCTTGTGGTACTTTTCCTTCTTGGAGATGCTCTACTGACAGGATAAGATGGCAGCATGCTTATAGACCCTGAGTCCTGGAAACTGGAGGAGCCGGAAGAGAAGCCACATGGGCTTTACCCTGATGGAACCAGACCTCTGGGGCCAGAGAAGACATATGACAGTGCTGAGACACTTGGGAGACCACTGCCAGTGCTGAGATACTTCTATCACCACTGGATACACAAGACTCTGCTCCCACTGGCCTGTGATTGCCCTGGTGTCATTGCATGTGCTTCATAAATCTGAAGAGGACTAATGGATTGGTATCAGACATGTGGGCTAATATCAGACTTATGGACTGGGACTGGACTGGGTTGGGATGCTTTCTCAATGTCCCAGTCCTCTTGTATATAAACCTCTCCCTTATATGCATATGCATGTTTATGAATTTGTTTCTCTAGCCTACCCGGAGTAATGCAGTCTTCAAGCCCAAGTGCATGAATTTTTCTGATTTTTTTCGTCTGTCTGGGAAGTTGACAGATGTCCAGAATGAAGTTTGTCAGCAATTGACATTTCACTTTTTTTTGAAATGAGAAAACCGCTCACACACTTGTGTAAGTAACAGTTTCTGTGACATTTTTTCCAAGCAGGCAACAAAATTTCACAGCTACACGCTGTTCTGTTTAATCAGCCATTACAGACACACACACACACACACACACACACACACAACGAGGTTACTTTTACAAAAAAAATTCACTGTGACCAAAGAGAACTTTCCCTGATGATGCCACTAGGTGCACTAACTCAGAGCTTGCCCAGAGAGAAAAATGTGTACTACCAAAGCTCTGCCCAGCAGTGCTTTTTTCCGGGTGTTTTTTGTGGGGGGTACCCCCTTATACACATTAGCTTGTGACTCTGGTTGAGATCCCTGCACAAGTGCCAGCAACTCTCCCACTGTCTCCCTTGGATCCCCATTTGTTTATCTAGTTTCTTGTTGCTGGCATCTCATTTTGGTGGGAGACAGACATTGGCCTGTTGGCCTCACAGAGTTGATTCCTGTGAGCAGCAGCTGCTTCATGTTATCTGTTTTACAGCCCAGGCTGTGGATGGGCTGGAAGCTGGCCTCTGGGAGTGCCTGCATTTTCAAGTTCACGAGTTTCCTCAAGGCAGTGGTCCCTAGGGTTCCTCTGTCCTCATGCTTACAGGTGAGTCTGGTCTAGTTCTTTGTTCATTTTTGTTTTCTTGATGGTGTCCTTGGTGCACAAGCCTCTTTAAAATTTGGATCCTGTCTAACTTCTCTCTTGTGATGTGTGCTGCCCGGGGCATATCTAATCCTACCTCAAGCAGAGTTTTTACCTGCTTTCAAGAGTTTGATAGATTTAGCTCTTACATTTAAGCCTTGCGCCCATCGTGCATTCATATTTGCACCCTCAGTGAGGTGGGAGGGTCAATAACTGTGTGAATAACTGGTGGTCATAGCACACTGAATGAAAGGCTGTCCTTTCTCTGATGAATTGTGCTCCCCAAAGCTCTCAGGGGGGCGGTTTTTCAGAAGTAGCTCTCCAAACCTTTCTGTCAAGGTGCCTCTTGTTACCAAGGACAAAGGTCCAAGGTTGCCTGGCACTGTTTTAGCCAGAGGCAATGACCAGGTTGATCAGAGAAACTCGAAGTTTATTCTGCGAGTGTGGAGAATGAGGAAACAGTGGGGTTTTCTGCCTCCAAACTGCTTTTACAAACCCAGTGAAAGCCACATACGTTAAATAGCCCCAGCAGAGTGACAAAGAGCAGATTTTGTCATGATCCCAGGGTACAATACCCAGGTCTTGATCTACACCCACATTCCTCCGGTGGTTCCCAGATGGTCATCCCCCTGAAGCTTCATAGTCCATTGCTTCTGAGTATGCTCTTTGCCTGGCTACCTGTCTTAAAGACCTTGCATATGGTCTTCCTGAGTTAATATACCTACTCACTAAACTTAAAAGAAATTTTCACAGAAAAGGAAGGAGCTGTTGCGTTTCGGATGTTCAACGAAGTAGATCTTAAATTATATTCCTCGTGTCTTAACAGCAGGCGAGCTCTTTCACCCTCTCTATCGCTCTCAGTGGACTCCACGCTCTACCTTTTGGGTCAGCAGCCAGGCGTGTGTGTTCTGCATCACCCAGGAACTCCTGGGCACGTCAAAAACTAAAACGGGTTGCCCTTAAGTCAATCCTGACTCATGGTGACCCCGTTTGTGAGTCACATGTGCCAGTACCCGTTGTACCTGTTGCCGGCTAAATCGTTTTGACTCACGGAGACCACATGCACTAGAGAAAGACTGTGCGCCTGGAATTTTTCACTGACTGGCTTTTCAGAAGTAGGCCACCAGGACTGTCCTCCTCTGGGAGGGCTCGAACCTGCACCCTCTCAGTCCGCAGCCTGGACAACCATTTGGAACATCCTAAATGCACCTGGTCACTGGGATAGTCGCCTCTGTGTGCTTAGTTCCTTTATCTGCCGGAAAAGTAAATTCCTCTTATCTTTATGACCAGAGGTCGGTTTGCCATCGGGACCCAAGGCAGTCCTTCTCCTCCCCCCGAAACTTGTGGCCAGCGGGGCATCTTCTTGGCTGCTTACATTTCAAAGAGCCGGGCTGCCAAGTCCTTGCAGGCTTGTCCATGGTTGTAAAGTTGCTAAAATGCTGCCTGATTTTAAAGAGACACACGTAGACTTCAAAGAGAAGTCATAAAAATAAAAGAGGGGGAGTCCTGACTCCCACGTTTTCTTAAATCTGTGCTCTAAAAACAGAGAAGTTAAGGAATCTCTTTCCCTTTTTGTAGGAGGGAAATTTCCCTTTTTCTGTGTGTATTTATTTACACTGGTCCCTGATGAAGAAAGTGACAAGGCTACCTGGTACCTTTGTTGTTCGCTGGTGATTAAGAGACCCAGTGTGTCACCATCACGTAGGACTGCTTTCCAGGGGTGTCTCCCCACCCCACCCGACTGCCCCCCTCCCCACTATAATGCTTACAGAAACAGATCACCAAGGCTTCCCTCCATGGAGCCACTCGGTGAGTTAGACCCGCCAGTCTTTCTGTTACCAGTTGCATGACCCAGAGCCCTTTCTCCTGAAATCTGCCACAACCTCTTCTTTCTGTACCCTGGGATGCCTCCCAAATTTGTTGGCAGCTGTGGGGTTTCTGGTCGGTCTGCGTGGAGTCGCGGGCACCTCCCAGCCCTGACTGCGGGCGGCGGTCCCTCAACCCCGCCCATCGGCTTGCCCAGCCTCTCTGCCATGCCCTCCCCAGGAAACCCAAGCCCCAGATTCCAAAGACACTCCATGGTCCCTGCTCGAGGCTGGGAGGAACCTGGGGAGTCTGATCCAGAAAAGGGAGCGGACAACCCCGCCCTGAAAACCCCACCCTCTCGGGGTGGGTTGTACTTTTATGCTTCATAGTTGGTGGGAACCATAGAAACCACAGGTGACTGAGTCATAAGCTAGTAAACTGGATTCTTTACTAACACGCGTTGCCTGGGGCAACACTGGGAGGACGGGGCCCCTGGGTTTCCTGGAGGGGCCTCTGAGAACCAGAGTGCCCACACGGTGAGATTCAGCAGCGCCAGTGGGCACAGGTGACTCGTTTTCCCTTCTCCTGGGGCTCCTCAAGACGCCAGTCCTCCAGCCTGAGCTGCTTCCTCAAGCCCACCGCACTGTCTCTTTTCTCCTGAGGTTCCCACTCACGGACTTCTCTTCCCTCTGTCACTCAGTGATGGACAGGATTCCTCCCATGCCTCCTTCACGTCTCCGCAGTGCCTGGCAGCACCTTCCTGATCCCTGGAACGCCAGGGACCTGGCACAATATGAACTCTCGTTTCTCTCACGCACGGTCTGAAGATCAGGGCTCCTCTCCAGGGAGTCTCCGAAGCCCCTGACTTCTTCCTGTCCTCCCATCTCTAGGGCAAGTCTCTCAGCCTCCCGGCCCAGGAGGGCAGTGTCTGCATCCCAAACAGCAGAGGAGGGCAGAGGCCTAGTGCTATCTATCACGTACAGCCTGACTCTCCTGTGCCAATTCAAAAGTGTCCTCCTTAGGCTGGTTTTACAGATGCGAATGGCAGAGCCCTTCAACCGAGGTACCTCTGGTGGACTTGAAGCTCTGACGTTTTGGTTACCTCCAAGCCTGTTATTGGCACCACCCAGAGCCTCTGCGGGAATCCTCAAAACCAAGCCACACCCCCGGTCTTTGAGTTGATTTCAACTCTCAGGAACACGATGTAGGGGAGCCAATCACCTCCTCGGGCTTCCCGGAACAGGGCTGTCGGATGTGCCTGAAGCCTCCACCTTGCAGTCAGCAGCCCCACGTTTATCCAACATCGCCACCCGCACTCCTCCCACAGAAAACTCACTCGGTGATTGTGTAGGACGGGTTAGAACCGCCCCTGTACATTTCCAAGACGCAATCTGGATGCGAGTGGAACGCCGGAGCGCCCGACTCCTCTCCCGGGTATGGCAAGTGGGCGACTGCTACTGCCCCTGGGGCAGTGCTGCCCAAAGTTCCTTGGGGCCCAGTCGTACTGCTGATCCACCAAGGGAGGTGGGGTGGGAGTTTTGCCGTGAGTCGAAGCAGACTGCAGGGAAAGAAACGAGAGGGAATGGACAACACACAGGTGGTACACAGCGTGCCACCTCCTGCTCCCCCACCCCACGCACCCATTTGAGAAAGCGATGGGTTGTGGGTTTGACCATGAGGCGCATAGGTTAAAGAACTGCCCAACAAAAAAAGCAAAATAAAGGGGACCCTGCGTGAGTTGTTATACTGTTAGAAAGAAAGAGAAAGGGGGAGGCAGGAAGAAAAAAAGAGCCTAGGTGGTTTCCAACCACTCTATCTTTTGCTATCTCTACAACACCAGGGCTTCTCTCAGAGGTCTTCAATTCACTCTCTGGAATAAGAGCGTTGAGGCCAATCATGTGCCCCCTCTCGGATACCACCTCCTCTTTAAAATGTTTCTGCCAGAGCCCCCCGCCAGGAGCCTCCTGCCTTTTATCAGGAGCAACTCTCAATTGTTAAAGAGATAGGTGGCTTCTCACCAAGGCTTTCAAGGGTGGTCTTTGAGGAAGTAGATCTGCAGGCCTTTCTTCCTCTGTGCCTTTGGGTGGACTCAAACGGCCAACCCTTCATTCATCAATCTAGATACGTATCTCCAAATGAACCATTCGCAGCACCTCTGACTCGGTGTGGTCTATCTTTAAAACACCCACCCCCCGGCCCCCCTATCCAATTCAAAGTGACCCTAAGGGACGGATTCCTGAGGCTGTAAGTGTTTGCCAGAGCAGCAGCTGGTGGATCTGTGAAAAAAAAAAGCTCACAGCTATCAGGCTGATTCCAACTCAGCGCAGCCTCGATGGAGCCTTGGTGGCACCGGGGGTTACAGTGGGATTAGCAGGTTGCTCATCTCAAGGACAGCAGTTCAAAACCAGCAGCTCCTCCTCAGGAGAAAACTGAGCCATTCTACTCCCTTACAGAGTCGCTTATTCAGAAGTGCACCAGGGCAGTGCTCCTCTGTCTGACGGAGCCTTTCAGAACATTTCCACAATAAACCAGACCAAAGCCTGTTGGTTCCCTCAGCCAGAAATTCTCAGCAATGTCAGTACTCAAACATTCTTCCCTGAAGACAATGATCTGTGAGTCTAAGCTCTGAATTTAAACAACCGTTGCAATGACTGGTGTATTTTGGTACCCCGTGTAAACTTGAAATTGGCCCGGTTTGGTAACTCCTCCTTTTGGAAGCTTGGATTATGCACAGAAATGCGTACGGAGCACACCAGCGAGAGCAGGGGCCCCGCCACCTGCAGACTGCACTGCTCGTGCTTGGGTTCAGACCAAGTTGATCATGGTTCCCTCCCAGTCATGCCAGCTCCCTTTGGGCTGCTCAGCACATGCCAACCCACCCCTGCTTCCCAACAGATGCCAAAGCGGCAGTGGTGGGTGATGACCCAGGGATTGTGCAAACAAAGGAAAAAACTTGAGGGGTTTCACGTCTGCCAGCTTGGCCTGCCTCTGAGTGTCTGGTTTCAAATGCAAAACTATGATGACTGCCCACTTGGAGCACGGTGCCCTTTGAAAGGGCTCTTCCATTGGCACCCCCTTGGGAAGGGCACCTCAAAGGGTTAGATAGGAACCAAAGTGGGTTTATGTCTTTACCCCTAAAGGAGAGGAAGATGGACTGGTTTGTGTCCCCCTAAAATATAAGTATTAAATCCCAACTCATATGCCTCTGGTTCTAGAGCCCTGGTGGCTTAGTGGGCCATGCGTTGGCCTACCAACCCTAAGATCAGGGGTTCAAATCCAGCAGCCACCCCACGGAAGAGAGATGGAGCTCTCTGCTGCCTGTTCCCTCAGAGTTTATCGATAAAAATTAACAGCCTCAGAAACCCAAAGCGGCAGTTATACCCTGCCCTATAGGTTTTCTATGGATGAGTAAATACCTGTGGTCGTAATCCCATTGGGGAATGAATTTTCTTGGTGATGTCCGTATTTGGATAAAGTTTGTCTTAAGACAACCGTTTATGAGCTAGCTGAAACCTTGAAGGAGGTGACCTCACATTGACTGGGGTCACTCTTTCAAGAGGGGGGAAATAGGAGATGACCATGCACTTGAGGCTATACAGCATCGAGACAAGACTGAGGCAAATCAATAAAGCCTCACAGAAATGGAAGGAGAATCTAGCCAGAAAATCAAGCCAAGACCAGGGGAGGGGAGTATCTACATTTTGGAAGAGAAACTGATGTTCTATGGGTGTGCATGTTGGGTGACTGGGCCGAAGTAACCTCCCATGGAGAAAGGATGCTAAACAATGGTTTTAGGGAGCCTAAGGGGGCAATGGGCCAGATGGTATGGTGCTGGGCAGGCATTACAAATACATTTCTATCCAACCCTGGGTGAACCACACCATGGACTACGACCATGATGACCTTGGGTGCTGACCTTGCAGGCAGCATGGCATAACCCAGGGGCTCCACCAGAAGGACTGGATATAGAGGCCCAACTAAAGAATGGAGCACCTGCCTCAAAAGGTGCCTGTACCCTTGGAATGAGGACTGGGGTTCTCTGATGGGAGAAGAGGCAAAGCAGTCACCCTGGGCTGTGGAAGTAGCAGTCATTGGACCTTGGGGGGATCCCCTGGTTTAGTGGGTGTCCAATGCAAAGGGACCCAGAATCACCATATTTAGCACCTCATGCCCCCTTGCAGTGACATGACAGATTTTGATCTGTTGGGCAGGCAGCTGCACTGGGACGAACTGATCCAGGAAGTTTCCCCCGGGCACCACGCCCCGTACTTGGGGAAACACAGCTCAACCGAATGGGAAATCAAATTGTGTCGGGCAACAACTCAAAGGGGTTTCAGCTCACGGTGGGTCTATACTTACATAGCCTCCTCATACCCACAGGGTCTGGAAGGCTGTGTCGTCGGGAAGATCCATGATGCCATCAGTCCAGGGGAACGATTGAATACGTTTTACATGTTTTTCTATGCGTTTTATTTTTCCGCCCTTATTTATTTTCACTTGTTTGCTGGTTGGGTTGTTGCTGCTTGTGGTGGTGTAGTTGGTCTTCTGGGGTTTTTATTTTGTCATGCTATGACCGACAAAGTAAACCTGAGTCGTGCCTATCCCAGGGACAAGCAGATGGATTCTGGACTCCCGCTTAACTCTAGCACCAATCCAAAAGCAATTAGTTCTGATAACGTGGCCCTGCCTCCACCCAAGAACACCTTGTTCTTTTTTTTTTTTTCAACTTGCTCTAACAATCCGGCATTCTGTGACGCTCAGCTTCCTGACACATTAGCTGAAGACAACATGGGTGCATAAGCAAGTATGGTGAAGAAAGCTGAGGGTACCCAGATATCAAAATAGATAGTATCTGGGGTCTTAAAGGCTTGAATAGTGTCCATGTATCAGAAGCATGTGTCAGAAGCACAAAGCCCACATGGAAGATTCCCACCCACGTGATTGATGTGGAGTCAGGTATCAGGCATCTAAGACCCAGAACAAAACCATACCCAATGTGAATGAGGGGGTGCATGGAGTGGAGACCTCATGCCCATCTGTAGACAATTAGACATGTCCTCACAGAGGGGTCACAGGGAAGAGATGAGCCAGTGGGTGCAGCATAGCACCAATGAAGCACATAACTTTCCTCTAGCATTTTGGTGCTTCCTTCCCCCCACTATCATGACCGCGATTCTGCCTTACAAATCAGATTAGGACAGAGCATGCACACTGCTACAGAGAAGAGCCTGCAACATAGGGAATTCAGCATAGATACACCGCTTGGGCCATGACAAAAATTTCTTCTCAGGCTTTTTAAAGATTGATAGTGGTCTTTTCTTTCTTACTCATTACTTGTATTTTTTTATACTGCTATCATTACCACTGTGGTGGTCTTTATTGTTTCTGTTGGTTTTCCCAGTTTGTGAAGCACACGGAGTAGATACACAGAGCTAATAACTGATACAATGGTTCATAGGGGTGGTGGGGGTAAAGGGTGGGAGGTAGGGAGGGCAAGGACACTTGGGAAGCAAGTAGTGTATGTGGGAGGAGGGAGGGGTCACTAGAACTGATGGCGCTTACCCCATTCATCTTAAGGGCAATTGGAAGTATGAAAAAATAAAATATTCTAAAATTGATTGCAGTAACGATGGTACAATTCTTCTTGACGGGATTGCACTCTATTGTAGGAGAGGCGGGTTCTGAGCCCGTAAAACTTTAAAAAGTAAAAGTAAAACATCAGTCTGAGCAAGTAACCACGCCAGTTGAGGTGGGGAAAGAGGTGCAGACCCACATGAAGATCGCCCAGGAAAAGATGCTGAAGAGAGACAAGGGCCTTCCTCTCGCAGCGGACAGGGAAGCCTTCCCCTACACAGCCTCTTAAAGTGGGAGAAAATTACTTTCTGTGTGTCATTGCCACCCCTTGCGGCCTTCCTGTCACAGCAGCACTGTCGAACTCGCCGAGAGGGTAAGAACAGCCGTTGGCATGAGACCAGCGTCCCTGGGCTGGTTGGACTCGTGGAAACCATGGAATCAGCCTGTCTTTCTTGGTGCGCACTTCCAACAACAACAAAGAATAGCTTTTTTAGCCGTGCAACAGGGCAAAATAATTTTGCCTCAGGGCTGAGCCCCGGTGGCGTAGTGGCTGTGTGCGGGACTGCGGCCCACAGGGTTGGCGGTTCAAATCCAGCAGCAGCTCTCCAGAAGCAAGCCTGGGCCTCCTGCTCCCATCAGAAGGCAGTGATGCCAAAAAGAAAATTGTCTCGTTAAGACATATGAGAAGTGCTAAAACTAATCCACACCAGGTCTTCCTCTAAGCAGACCTCGACTTCTCACTCCTCCCAGATTTTATGAAGCTACAGTGTGTGACGAGAAGTTCGGGGGCGCAGTGATTATGTGTTGGGCTGCTAACTGAAAGGTCTGCCGTTCAAAACCACCTGCCACTCTGAGGGAGAGAGGAGAGCTCAGAGCTACAGTCTCAGGGGCAAAATCCCAGAGACAGCTCGACCCTGCTCTCCAGGGTCCCTGTCAGTCAGCATCAGCTTGATGGCAGTGCGTTTGGCTTTCCAGCACTTAAGACCGGAGCCCTGGTAGCACTGTGGGTTAGGCACTGGACTGGCAGCAAAACCCACCAGCCTCTCTCAGAGAGAAAGATGAAGCTGTCTGCTCCTGTCAAGAGGCATAGTCATTGAAACCCTGTACAAGGTCACTACGCGTCAGAATCTACTTGATGCCAGGGGTTTATGGGAGGGAGTGTAAAGTATGAAAAGCCCACAGGGCCCCACACCAAGATACTTCAAACCCAGTGTGGATGAAGCCTTTCTCAATCAAGTCCCCAGAAATCCTGTGGAGAGTCTTCGAGTCGTCTCAAGGTTGAAGCAGGACACTTGCTCCCATGTTGAGAAGCCTGAGGCTCAGGGAAATCAGAGTGGGGCTGGGGGGGGGGGGGGGGGGGGGAGTGCTCATTTCCTCACCCCAAATGTGCAGCAGGAGATCCGTCTTCCTCATGGCAACGTGTCGGGAGCCCCAGTGGCAGAGTGGGCTGGGTCAGCAGTTGGAATCCCCCCCCCACACACACACACACACAATCCCACTCCTCCTGGGGAGAAAGAGGACATGTTCCACACCTGCAAAGTTCGTCTCATAAACCCACAAGGTTGAGTGGAAAGCAGGGAGTCGCCCTCGACGCAGATGGAGGGGGGACGCTTGTCCCAGAAAGTTCCACCCTGAGAAAAAGTGCCCTGTGCACAAAGCTAGGAGAGCAAGTTGGGAACTACTCAATGACACCTGACAGTAACAGCAACAACAGGCGAACAGCCTGCTGGCCTGGAGAACGCCTGGGAACGTGGACTGCTGCAGATGCACGTCGGCTAAAACCTAACACCCTAGCACCCTGAGGATCCATCTACATTTGCTCTGGTTGCAACGAAGCCCCAGGGAATACAAAAACTAGACTTTGGGGCCAGGGCACAGCACCCCATCAGACTCGACCAGAAAACACTCCTAAAGGTCAACAAACAGACCTTGCGCTATTTACAGATTTTTTCTTTTTCTGTTTGTTTTGTTGTTGGTTTTTTTTGTTTTCTTTTCTTTTATTGCTTTGTTTTGCTCTGTCTTGTGTTTTATTGTGTGACTTTTTATCACTGCAGGTCTACCTAGATACGACAGGTGGAATAAACAATCGAGGAGAAAACAACTGGACCAATGGTTCCGAGGGGACATGAGAGAGGGGGAGGCAGGGGGAAAGGAAGCGGTGTTAACAAACTCATAGACAAGGGAACAACAAGTGATTCAAAATCGATGGCAAGGAGGTTGCAGGAGGCCTGGTAGGGCTTGATCAAGGGCAAAATAACTGAGAGGAATTATAGAAACTCAAATAAAGGCTGAGCATGATAGTGGGACAAGAGGAAAGTAAAAAGAAATAGAGGGAAGAAGTAGGAGGCAAAGTGCATTTATAGGCTGAGCCCCGGTGGTTGTGCGCAGGACTGCGGCCCACTGGGATAGAGGTTCAATTCCAGCTCCATTCAATTCCAGCAAAGGCTGGGCCTCCTACTCCCACCACCTCAGGGCAGTGATGCCACCCCCCAAAAAAAGTGCATTTATATAGGTCTAACTACAGCCATATATATGTGTAAACATATTTGTATATGATGATGGAGAAATAGATCTGTATACATATATTTATCGATTTAGTGTTAGGGTAGCAGAAGAACAGCAGATGGGCCTCTACTCAAGTACTCCCTCAATGCAAGAACACTTTGTTCTATTAAACTGGCCCTCCATGATGCTCACCTTCCTGACACACTAGCTAAAGACAAAATGTGTACATAAGCAAATGTGGTGAAGAAAACTGATGGTCCCAGGATGGAGTCTTAAAGGCTTGAAGATAAATAAGCACCATCTAGCTCAGAAGCAACAAAACCCAAGTGGAAGAAGCACACAGCCTGTGTGATCACAGAATGTCAATAGGATCAAGTACCAGGCATCAAAGAACAAAAACTAATATCACTGTGAATGAGGGGGGGTGTGGAATGGAGACCCAAAGCCCATCTGTAGGCAACTGAACACCCCATTACAGAAGGGTCAAGGGGAGGAGATGAGCCAGTCAGGGTGCAATATAGCAACAGTGAAACATACAACTTTCCTCTAGTTCTTTAATACTTCCTCCTACCCCACCCCCTCCACTATCATGATCCCAATTCTACCTTACAAGTAGACTAGACCAAAGGATGTACATGGATACAAATGAGAAACACAGGGACTCCAGGACAAATAAACCCTTCAGGACCAATAATGAGTGTAGAGATGCTAGGAGGGGCAGGGGAAGGTGGGGGGAGAAAGGGGGAACTGATCACAATGATCTGCATAAAACCCCCTCCCTGGGGGACAGACAACAGAAAAGTGGGTGAAGGGAGATATCAGTCAGTGTAAGACCTGACAAAATAATAAGGATTTATAAATTGTCAAGGGTTTGTGAGGGAGGTGGGGGAAGGGAGGGGGAAAATGAGGAGCTGATACCAAGGACTCAAATAGAAAGAAATTGTTTTGGAAATGATGGCAACAAATGTACAAATGTGCTTGACACAATGGATGAATGCATGGATTGTGATAAGTTGTACAAGCCCCCTATAAAGTGATTTTTTAAAAAATACTAAATTTGTTCTAGTTTTTAACATTTTCTATTTTCTTGTCTGTTGAGGTTTTTAATCTGTTTTACTTTGCTATTCTCTTTTGTTTTGTTTGTTAGTCTCTTTCTGTATATGAAATCCAGGATAGGTAAATCTGTAGAGACAGTAACTGGGTTAAAACTTCCTTGGGGATATTGCAGAGGGGTGGGGGTTTGGGGGGCTAATAACAAGAATGAATACAAGAATGAAGAAAACATTTTAAAACTGATGGTGAAAAAAAACTGATCGTGTGTTTCATGTGATTGCACTATTGAATTGTATGATATGTGGATTATATGCCAATAAAACTGTTGGGGGAAAGTGGAATTCCCCCAGGAAGAATTTTCATGTTGAAAAAAAAGCAAAACACCTCCCTGCCTTTGAGTCAGTGCCAACTCATTGGGACCCTGCCGGGCAGGATATGCGGGATTCTGAGCCTGTGACTGTCTATGGGAGTAGACAACCCCATCCCAATGCATAGCTGCTGTGCCACCAGGGCATCTTACACAGGACCACACACAGCTAGGGTGACACTGGGCTCCCATGTACAAAATGCCTTTTTGCTATGATTGTTAATAATTTATAATAAAGAGTACAGCTATTTGAAAAACATCCTAATTGTATTCACTCCTGTACTTAAAAAATAATAATAAAAACTTTCATGATTAAATAAAGGAGTGGGTGCCCATGATTCCTCAAAGACACCTGGGCAGTGCCAGTGTGCTTTGACCTCTGTGCTGGTGCAATAAGCAAGTGTTTGGCAGCAGTCCAAGCTGGGCCTGGTCTTTGCACATGGTTCCCATGGTATGTTACTGTGGATTGACTAGAGAAACAAATTCAGAGACAGTCATGTCTATGCAAGAGAGAGTTCTAAATCAAAGAGTCATTTGCATATTAAGGGAACATTCCAGCCCGGTCCAGATCAAGACCATAAGTTCTATATTAGCCCCTGTGTCCAATACCAGTCTATAAATTCCTCTTCACACTCATGCAACACATGCAATGGCGCCAAATGCAGAAAGATCACAGGCCAGTGGGTGGGAAGTCGTGTGGATTCGGCAGTGGTGGGAGCATCTCAGTGCTGGCGTGGGTCTCCATGTGGGTCCTCCAGCTTCAGGGCTGTGGTTCCACCAGCGTAGATCCATGTGACTTGTCAAAACAAATGTGAAGCAGAGAGAGTGTGTGTCCCGCCTTCAGGGAGGAAGAAATGAGCTCCCAGAATCCTCAGGAGAAGGCCATGCTCACCCAGAGGCATAGTTGGCTATTACCTGACTCACAGGCTAGACTCCTCCCCTTCACTCAAGTTGACAGTAACTTAATTATGTAACTGCCACACATGGTTTCAAGAAGGAAGCAAGGGTTTCACACTTTTAACAGAGGAACATTGACATCTTGCAGTGAAAAGAACACATCAGACGGGCACGTTAGTGTTTTATGTCTTCATAGACATGTATTCAGATCTGTCAGAGAAATCATTTCAGTAACAACCTTCAAATTGCTGGATAAGCCACCTTCTCTTTATTCATTCATTCACTCCGTTATTTAATGTGGGTACCTGGGCCTTGTTTGTTCTCACCCATCTAGCACTTCTCTGAACAGGTAGTTACTCCTACAGTCAACTGTTGTCAACTCTGCTCCAACACACAACACTCAAGTGTGTCCCAGTCACACTGTTCTCCACAGGGTCACAACGACTGCGCCTGCAGAGGAGATGGTCAGGCACGTCCCCCAAGCATCTCAAGAAGGGAATGACCTTCCAGCCTTTTGGTTCGCACCGAATATGTTAACTATTGGAGCCACCTTGGGACTCCTGGTTTATTCCCCACCCCTTTTTATCATTTTATTGAGTGCTCATACAACTTTATCACAATCCATACATCCATCCATTGTATCAAGCTCATTTGTATGTTTGTTACCACCCTCATTCTCAAAACATTTCCTTTCTACTTGAACCCTTGGTATCAGCTTCCCATTTTAATCCCTCCCTCCCTCCTCATGAACCCATGACAATTTATAGATCATTATTACTTTGTCACGACTTACATTGTCTGACATCTATCTCCCTTCACCCACTTTTCTGTTGTCCTTCTTCCTGGAAGGGGGTTATATGTTCATCATTATGATCAGTTGCCCCGTTGTCCCCCACCCTTCCCTTCCCCTCCTGATATCGCTACCCTCATTATTGGTCTTGAGGGATTTATCTGTCCTGGATTCCCTGTGTTTCTAGCTCTTTTCTGTACCAGGGTGCCTCCTCTGATCTAGCCAGATTTGTAAGGTAGAATTGGAGTCACCATAGTGGAGAGTGGGAAGAAGCATCGAAGAACTAGAGAAAAATTGTAGGTTTCATCGATGCTGTGCTGCACCCTGACTGGCTCGTCTCCGAGTTTACTCTTAGCAACGTTCTTATTCGATTCACTTGACAAGCCTGTGATTTGCCTGAACAGGAAATAATGCGTTTAATAAGTTATTAATACATCTCATAAACTTCCAACTTCTTCTATTGCTCTGAACTCTAACTTATCTGCGCACTAAATCATCTTCCTCTGTGGATGCATTCCATTTATATCATTAACCCAGGCCATGCCGACAGTAACTCAGCAGGTGCAGAACCGCTCCATGGGGCTTTCTTGGCTACAATCTTTATGGGAGCAGGTGCCGGGACTTTCTTCTCTTGAGCTGCTGGGTGGGCTTGAACTGCCAGTTTTGTAAGTGAGTAGCCCGCCAGGGGAACCATTCGCACCGTCTCAGATTCAAAGCAAGACTGTCCCACTGCATACATGATCTCAAGCACCGGGCTCCTCTGCCCGGCTTTGAAAAGCAAAACCTGGACGTGGAAAAGAGAGCTCAGTCTATTCGTCGGGAAGCACGATTCCAAACATTCTTCTCCTCTTATGCTTGGTAAGTACTTGAAGTGTACTCTTGTTGTTTGGGTCATGTAGGCGAATAATAATAGTAATGACATGAGAGAGAGAAAGAAGCAAGGGGAGATATTATTCATTAAGTCTAAGTCAAGATTATATGGCAAGTACCTTACCTTGTTCTTAGGAGCCGTGGTGACACAGCGGTGAAGCACTCAGCTGCTAACCCAAAGGTTGCCAGTCTGCATGCTCTTGGAGAAACAGTGAGGCGCTCGGCTTCACTCGGCTTTACTCGAGATCCTCAGCCTGGGGAACTTCAGTGGAAAACACTACCCTGCCCTACACACAGGGCCGCTATGAGTCAAAGTCAGCTTCACAGCAATGGGGGAGAGGTATGTTCCCTTTGCAACTTTTTTGGTAAATTTGAGTAGTTCAGTCATATTAAGAAATGTATACTCGGGCTAAACCCCGGTGGCGTAGTTGTTGTGCACAGGACTGCGGCCCAATGGGATGGAGATTCAATTCCAGCAGCGGCTCCACAGGAGCAAAGACTGGGCCTCCTACTCCCACCACCAGAGGGCAGTGATGCCAAAACAAAAACAAACAAAAAAAGAATTGTACACTCATCACAATCCGCTTTTAGAACTTTTTTTTTTCATTTTTGTACTCATCGTTACTAGTTTTCCACTCCCCACCCCTCCTTGCCATACCCCCCAAGAACTGCTACTGTCTCTACAGATTCACCTATCCAAAAAATAACAATGACAAAATGAAATTGAGAAAATCCCCAATTGAAAAGAAAGCAGAAAAATGTTAAAACTAGAACAAACTTTAAATGGGGCGGAAAGGAGATGGAATGATAAGGTGCTAAACTTTAACCTACTGCACCTGCCGCCATCATCTTAACAATGCTCTCCATCTGATAAAGCGATTCACATCCCCAGACTGTGGTCCGAGAGGACTTGTGGAACCCTCATTGGACCCTGCAATGGATTGGGGATTCCCGTTGTCGCCTATAACCTTCTCCAAACCAAGTGTTCATAGTTTAAGCTCTGATACTATTCCCTCCTCCAGATGTGGGCTTTTTAATACATAAGCCTAGGGTTACACGGCTGGTGTGCCTCCTTCATGTGGATTTAATTGATGCCTCATTTAAAAGGCTGCTTGTTTGACGAGGAGCATATGAGACCCCAGGTGCTCCTCCTTCTGAGAGACACTATCTCATTTCTTCACCACACTTTGCTGTAGCACCCATGTCTTCGGTGATCTCTTCATGCAGCTGAGCTTAAATTTGAATTATTCTGACTTACAGTTAAAGCGAGGTGTGTTATTTTTAAATGTTAGCGTTGAGGACGTTGAAAATACATTTAAACTTACAAAGTAGAATTGTCTATCTTAGACATGTACAAGGATACAACGTGACAAGTCTAATCGATGTCACTGAATGATACTCAGGAACTGGTCTCCATAATCGATAGGGTTCTAAAGAGCAGCTGTGTCATTGAAAGGGAAAATTAAAGAGACAACAGACACGCAAGTGTCTGGAGCAAATGTCTTCCACAGGCTTAAGCAGTCTCGTGGCATGCAAGCCAGTCATATGCATATGGAACAGGAAGGGGCGGTACTAGAGGCATACACTTGATGGGAAGGCGCATACTTAACAAGGTGGGTGGGTTCTAGAGTGAAGGTGGCAGATAAACCTGGGCTATTCCTGAGCTGTCTTGGTCTCAGCTGTCCCTGAGCTCTTCCCCCGTGAAACGGTCTATGACCATAGCATCGGGTTGCTCTCCATGGCAGGTAGCCTCTGGGTGTACTAGAGAGTGGCCATGTGCTTCATAGGGACACCTGTAAGTGGTCTATGATGGGGGGAGATGGAGAGGTGATTTTTATTCAAGAGAATGTGATTGGGATTCATCTCCAGCTATCAAATGTGAAGACCTTTCCCCACCAGAGTCTGCCTCCCAGACTCTTATTTTCTTTTCATAAATCATCTTGTTGGGGGTTCTTATAAAATCCCACACATCAATCGTATCAAGTAGTTTTGTACATGTTGCCATCATCATTTTCAAAACACGTTCTTTCTACTTGAGCCCTTGGTATCAGCTCCTCTTTTTTCCCTGCCCCCCACACTCTCCCTCGTGAACCCTTGACAAATTATTATTATTTTCATATCTTTCACCATCCACTGTCTACCTTAACTCACGTTTCTGTTGTTCACCCCCCACATTGGGAGTGGGGTAGTTAAACTTCTATCATTGTAATAGGTTTCCCATTTCTCCTCCTTCTCCCCCCACCTTCCCTCCTACCCTCATGGTATGTTGACTCCCATTGTTATTCCTAAGGGGTCTATCTGACCTGGATTCTGTGTGTCTAGAGAGTGCACATGCTCTGGTCTAGTCAGATTTGTAAGGTAGAGCTGGGGTCCTGATAGTGGGGGGGAGAAGGGGGAATTAATGGAGGTAAGCATTAAGGAACTAGAAGAATGTTGTGTGTTTCATCGGTGCTATATTGCACCCTGGCTGGCTCTTCCCTTCCTTGTGACCCTTCTGGGTCCAATTGTCTACAGCTGGGCTTTGGGTTTCCACTCATTCACATCAATATGATTGTCTTCCAGACTCTTAATTGTGAGCTTAGATAATGAGTCCACATACACTCTCTTCCCGGTTCTCAATTTCCCACGATGATGCATGTGAAAACGGTTGAGATAGCAAACACCTTGTTAAATGCATTCTATCTCAAGACAGAAAAGGGCTGGGGTGGGGGGCTGACTTATCACGTCCAAAAATTCACTTGGTGACAAGAGTAAATCATTCCAGGAAGCTGCCTGGTGACATTTTAGCCTTCGTCCCAAAGGCCAGAATTTGCCACACAGTCTCTTGCCTCCCCCTCTCACAAGCTAGTTCCAGAAAACCAGACCTTTACATTTAGTCGTTAGTCGGAGAGCGAAGCAGGCCTTGGCAGAGAGGAGACAGACTATGATACAGTCACCGCAAAGACGTTAATTGAGCTGACAGGCAGCTCTGGAACTCAGATGGCTCTGCAGATGTGTCCCAGATTGGAACAAGGAGGCAGGCACAAACAAGGGTAAGCCAAAACTATTGCCACAAAAGAATGGAAACCCTTATTAAACAAAAACATCAAAATGTGAAGCTATGGCTTCTCGGTCTACCCTCCATCGAGGGCTAGTCACTTCCTCCAATCATGCTTCCCTCTCTACAACCTCCCCCTGCGCTCCTGGATTTACACCACACGATGGTGACATGATGTCGCTCAACATGGCTCTTCTGTTCATTTCTCCATCACTTCCACCAATGATTGTGCGGCAGTCACTGATCTGTGTCAATTTCAGCACTGGAAGTGTAGAGATGGCGTCTAGCCTGTCAATCTGGAGATAGTCAATCAGGCCTCTGTGTGGACATGGCTTCTCCTGAGAATTCTGGGAAGTCTCGCAGTATTTCCAAATTGGAGAAGAGAGACTCAATTCAGTCTCTTGTCTACCAACAAGACAACAAGGCAGCGTGATATAGACCCTGAGTCCTGGAGACTGGAGGAGCCAGAGGAGAAGCCACATGGGCTTAGCCTGATGGGACCAAACCTCTGGGGCTGAAGAAGCCACGTGAAGATGCCAACCAGTATTGGGAGGCTACAGAGGGACCCCTACCAATGCTGAGATGCTTCTACCGCCACCGGATACTGCTGATGGACCCTGAGCCCTGGAAACAAGGAGCCATGAGGAGACCCCTGCCAGCACTAGGATGCTTCTACTGCTTCTACTGCCACTGGACACACAAGTGATTGTCCTGGTGTCATTGCATATGCTTCATGAGTCGGAAGGAGACGTTATAGACTGGTATTGGACATAGGGGCTAATATCAGACTTATGACCTTGGGCTGGACTGGGTTGGGATGCTTTCTCAAAATTCCATTTCTCTTGCATATTAACCTTTCTCTTGTATCCATATGCGTGTTTATGAATTTGTTTCTCTACCCAGACTAACACAGATTGCCTTGGACCATGCAAACAAGGTATAGAAAAGTCTAACGGGCATTGGTCAGTTTTGCCATTTCCCTGTGTAGAAGAGAGGCAGGAGCAGAGAGGATCCCGGGACCATCAAGAAAGAAGAGCTGCCAGTGGCGCACATAGGAGTCCCCTATTCAAAGCAGCAGAGGTACCCAAACAGAGGAGCTGTGCTGAGGAGATCATGCTGGCCAGAGGGCTTCCTGCCAGTGGAGGCAGAGGCCAGGGACCCTGTGACTGAGGGGCTGAGGATCACATTGGAGTTACTTGACTGCAGGCTGAGTAGAGGTGCTGTGTCCTTCATGTTTTCTGATTGCGCCTTGTGTGGGAACCTGTTAACTTCCCTAATAAACCCCCCTAATCCTGAGGATCATCTGTGAGCTGTGTGTGGCTAGCGCAGCAGATCAGGGAACCCCGGCAGAGGCAGACTGCCGTGGGAAGACTGGCTGTGCAGAATAGGGTAGCAGAAGAATGAAAGGATGGAAGGGGTTACATTGTGACCATCGGCCTTGAGCCCCGGTAGAGTTGTGTTCTGCCCCTTTGGGTTGAGCCCAAAGAGATCAAAGACAGCCCCCTGTGCCATTTCTGCAAACACCCAAACTTCAGTTTGGCCATCTTAGAGGCAATAAAATGATGTGCCTTTTAAATGTTCTTTGAATTTAAGGAACAAAAAGAGGTCCGAAGGGACAAGATCGGGCCTGTAGAGCAGATGGGGTGAGGTTCCCATTGAAATGCTCCCAGGCCAGCCCTTGCTATCCTTGAAGAATGAGCAGGAGTTCTGTGTTGAGGGGAGAAAGCTACCTGGTGCAACTTTCCTCATCCGTTTCTCAGTTTTCTTAATCTTTTTTAAGTTTTATTGGCAATTCATGCACGTACCATGCAATTCAATAGTTCATTGTAGCCAGAAGATTTATACAATCGTCACCACAATCAGTTTTAGAACCGTTTCTTCAGGCTGAGTCCCGGTGGCGTTGCGGTTGTGCACAGGACTGCGGCCCACTGGGATGGAGGTTCAATTCCAGCAGCAGCTCCAGAGGAGCAAAGACCTGGCCTCCTACTCCCACCACCAGAGGACAGTGATGCCTAAAAAAACCAAAACCAAAAAAATTAAAAGAAGCGTTTCTTCTTCCTTGTACTTTGTTATAAGTGTAATTTTTTTTTTTTTTGGCATCACTGCTCTCCGGTGGTGGGAGTAGGAGACCCAGCCCCACTGCTGGAATTGAACCTCCGTCCCAGTGGGCCGCAGTCCCGCGCACAACCACTACGCCACTGGGGCTCAGCCCAGTGTAATTTTTTTAATTGTGGCAAAAATATATATATACACAACAAAACATTCACCCATTCAACAACTTTGGTGTGTGTAACTCAGTGCCATTGATTATATGCTTCATGCTGCGCAACCACAAATGACAACCTTTTCCAAAGTATTTCACCACATGGTCATGTGGCTTCTCCAGCTTCAGAGGTCTGGTCCCATCAGGCTAAGGCCATGTAACTTCTCCTCCAATTCGTCCAGTTCCTCAGAGATGCTGCCATCTTGTCTTCTCTGTGGTTTGTTGTCTCTGAGACTAACTCCCAACAACTGGGGAGATAGCTTCTCATCTCCACCAGGGAGATATCGCAAGATTTCCCAGAAGTCTCAGGAGAAAGCCATGCCCACACGGAGGCCTCATTGGCTACTCAGTGGCTTTCTCCAGATTAACAGGCTAGACTCCACCCCTACATCTCAATCACAAAATTAACATAAACACATGACCGCCACAATCTCCCAAAATCCAATCACTATAACCTGAGTTGAGGTCTCTGCCTTGAATTTAACTAACCCAGCAGATCCTCCTGGAAGTCCCCCCACACCTTTTTTTAAACTGAACCTTCCTCCTACCCCCCAATGGAGACTAATGCTGATCACAGAGAAATGGTTAAGCACATTTTGTTTGGCATATGTGTATGAACTGGAACCCTAGAACCAGAACTGTTTGGCTTACCCTGGTACTTCCACATCAGCCAGTCATTGGCTGCAAGCTGCCCCAAAGAAGAGGCAGGAGAGAGCATCTATGTGCACAGAAATGAAATAAGTTCCCAAAGGTCACTCTGGTGGCAAATGATTGTATCAGCCGCTTTTCGTGGCATAAATGCAACATAACAGCATAATGCCTTCCAAATCCATCCATGTCGTGGCAGTTTCATTACTGTGCTTTGGAAATGCCTAACACTCCACTGTGTGCAAGCATCTATCTATCTGTGTCTCTCCAGTTGGGCACTTATGCTGTTTCCACATGTTTGCTATGGTAGATAGGGCTAAGAGAGACGTGGGTGTGTGTAGATCTGTTCATGAGTTGTTCTCTGTTTCTTTGGGGTCCAAACTGACCCCAAATTGCAGGGGCAGATGATATTTCTATTCATACTTGTTTAAGGAAGCGCCACACAACTTTCCATGGTGGCCGTCCCTTTCTCCACCCCCACAAGCAAAGGATGAGCAGTCCAGTCTCTCCACATCCTCTCCAGTGTTTGTTATTTTCTGTGTTTCTGAATTAAGCTACCAGTGCCCGTGTGGCGTGGTACTCATTTGTGCTTTAATTTGTGCTTCTCTCATGGTGTCAAGCATTTCTCCGTATGATTATTGGCCAACTGAATGTCACCTTTAGTGAAGTCATGCCTTCTGCCCATTGTTATGGGATTATTTGTGTTTTTCTTATTCGGGTGTTTCAGTTATCTATCAATTTTTTTGGGGGGGGCATCACTGCCTCTGGTGGTTGTGGGCGCTACCCAGTGCCGCTCCTGAGAGCTGCTGCTGGATTTGAACTGCCAAGACCACACTCAACTAATTACGCCACCAGGGCTCAGCCCCCGATTTTTTTTTTTTTAGATTAGCCCTTTATCTGATATCATTACAAAAAAAATTTTCCCAAT
>PVJH01018808.1:0-44262 GCA_004026705.1 Nesogale talazaci
TTCAATACACCACTCTCTGAGAAAAGCAGATCTCAGGGAATCCATGGAAACCCATGAGGAGCTAGAGATTTAAACACTAAAATTAGACAATTTGATTTGGTAGAAATCTATTTTTTCATTCAAATAAAAAACAATTCACATTCTTTTCACCCCCACATGGAACACATTCAGGGATAGACCACCTGCTGGGACACAAGGCGAATCTACATAAATTTACGCACATTGATATCATACAGAACTCCTCTCAGATAACTCTCCATAAGGTTGAAAATCAACAAAAAGAAGATGAAGAGAACTAGAGAAAATAATTGGAGAATGAATAATTCTCTGTTACAAAAGGAGTGTATACTGGCCCAGAGCAGAGATGAAATTTTAAAATTTCTAGAAACCAATCAGAATAAAAACATGACATACCAAAACTTATGGGAACAGCAAAGGCAGTTTTCAAAGGAAGTTTCATAGCAATATATACACACCTGAAAAGGAAGAGCATCTCATTATTGATATGTGGGCACAAAATTTACAATGATTACAGCAGAGTCAGCAGGACAATCCCAATAATAGCAAAAGGGAAGAAATAATAAAAATCAGGGCTGAGATTCAGGAGAGGGAAAATAAAAAAACAATGGAAAAATTAATGCTGCTAAAAGTTGGTTCTTTCAAAGAATGAAAAGGTCTACAAAGGTCTATATTCCAATGAATTCAACAACTTTGGAAGACAGGGAAGAACTGAAAACAATCCTTTAAATTCTTCCAAAACAGAAAAAAGATGGCACACTCCTGAAATACTTCTATGAAGCTGGTATAACACTAATACCAAAATTAGGCAAAGGTCCCACAACAACTGAGACCAATATCCCTAATGAAGATTGATACAGAAATCCTTAATAGAATACAGGCCAATAGAATACAAAAGTAGATAAAACAAATAATTCACCATGACCAAGGGGGGTTCATACCAGGGATGTAGGGATGGTTCAACATAGGAAAGACCATGAATATCATTTGCCACATTGACACAGAAAAATTATAAGAACCACATTTTAATAACACTAGATGTGGAAAAAGCATTTGACCACATCCAACACCAATTCCTATTTAAGACACTCAAGAAGATAGGAATAGAAGGGAAATTCCTCAAGACAATACAAGCTATATGTGAAAAACCAACAACTAACATAGTAGTCGATGGAGAAAAGATGAACACAATACCAGTGAAAAAGGTGCCTGGACAAGGATGCCACTTGTGCCCACTCTTATTCAATATCATACTGGAGGTTTTAGCTAACAGCATAAGGCAAAGAAAAGACATCAAAGGTATTCATCTGGGGAACGAACAAGTGAAAAAAATTATCATTATTTGCAGAAAAAATGATTTTATATATGGAAAACCCAGAAAGTTCCACAAGGAGAGTACTGAAAATAATAGAGGAGTATGGAAGAATGGTAGGGTACAAGATCACCAATCAGAAGTCGATTAGACTGCTATACACATCAAATAAGACCACAGAAGAGGAGATTATAAAAGAGGTACTTTACACAATTGCCAAGCACAAATTGAAATTTCTAGGAAGATACCTGACTAAAAGAACAAAAGATCTATAAGGTAAAAACTACAGACCGCTATTTCAAGAAACCAAGAATGACTTCAATAAATGGAAAAATATACCATACTCCTGGATTGGAATACTCAATATAGTAAAGATGACAGTTCTACCAAAGGAACTATATAAGTTTAATGCAATACCAATGTAATTATGCTCATTCTTCTTCAAAGAAATGAAAAAAAAAAAAGATTACCAACTTCATATGGAGAGGGAAGAGGTCCAGAATTAGCAAACAACTCCTCAAGGAAAAGGACACAATGGGAGGGCTTTCTTTACCTGACTTTAGCACATAGTATACAGCCACAGTGGTCAAAACAGCATGGCATTGGCAAAATGACAGATACTCAAACCAATGGGAAAGAACTGAAAACCCAGAAATAAAAACATCCGCATACAGACACCTGATTTTTGCTAAGCACCCAGAAAATACCAAATGGGAAGCAGATGCCCTTTTCAACAAGTGGTGCTGGAAAAAATGGATATCTGATGTACAAAAATGAAGCAAGTTCCTTATCTCACTCCATGCACTAGAATAAATTCAAGGTGAATCACAGACTTTGATTTATAACTCCAAACTATTAGGGCTGTCAATTAGGGAGTTGGGACCAACCTGAGAACATTGGTACAGGGATTACATAGACTATCAGAAATAGGGAAAGATGCAAACACAGAGGAGGCACAAATAGACAAGTGGGGTATATTGAAGATAAAACACCTGTGTGTGTGTGTAGAAAGAATTCATCGGAAGAGTAATAAGAGAGCAGACGGACTGGGAAAACATCTTTAGCAATGACAAATCGTATAAAAGTCTTATTACTAAAATTTGAAATACCCTGATAGCTTCCAAAAAGAGCAAAACTAACTGCCCACTGAGGAAATGGGCAAAGGACCTTAACACAAATTTCAAAGAGGCAGAAATCTGAATGACCAATAAACATATGAGAAAAAGTCCCCAGTCATTAGCTATATGAGAAATGTAAATCAAAACAATGAGATACCACCTCATACCCTCAAGGATTGCCCGATTCAAAAAATCAGAAAGCAACAAGTGTTGGGAAGCCTGTGGGGAGATGGGGACTCTAATCCACTGTTGGTGATACTGTAGATATTTATAGCCACTATGAAAATCGATTTGGATATTTCTAAATCAGATGGAAATTGAGCTACCATATGACCCAGCAATCTCCCTACTGGGCATATACCCAGAAGAGGCAAACAACAAACCACAACCAGATATCTGTGCCTGAAAGTCCATCTCAGCAGTTCACAATCACAAGGAGTTGGAAGGAGTCCAAATTTCCATCAACTGATGAATGGATTAAAATGCTGTGGTAAATACATATAATGTAGTACTATGTATTGCTGAAAAGCAGTGATGAATGCATGAAGCACATCACCATATGGGAAGAACTGGAGGAAGTTATGCTAAGTGAAGTTGGCCAAGTGCAAAAGGACATGTACAATATGAGTCCGCACCAGGTAAACTTAAAAATAATTATGAAAAATGCAAAAGGGGCATCAGGAAAAAGTTACTGTATACAGAAAATCCTGGGGGAAGGCCTAGGTAGTATGGCAGGGGCCAGACCAAATCCAGGGCTACGTATTCTAACCAACTCAGGTGGGGGACCTGGGTGGGGAACAGATGTTGATGTGTAGAGAGTGAATGGGGTACTAACCCACCCAAGGGGAGCATTTTTTTTTTATATCTCCACAGGGAAAGAGCAACCAAACTTAAATCTGGTGCTGCAGGATATGAATGCAGTGTAACCCAGTGGAACGGGAACCAGTGGAAGGGTCTGAACACCCAATCCCAACCAGGGGGACAGCTGCCTTCGCCCCAGGAGCGTCTTCTTTGGAGGACAACACTGAAACTGCAGGTTGGGAATGAGATGCCTGACCAGAGCACATGAGAACAAATGAAGGACAAGGAAAAGAGAATGGAGTGCATCCTGGCCCACTAAACCTACAGATCGATTTTCCCACTCAGAACAGCTGATGCACAGAGAGGATCATATGGTTGGCCCCACTATGAAATTTGGCTTCCCTTGATGACCCAAGACTGCGGGGATAACAGTGGAGAAACTGGATTGGGATTATAGCCTTCTGACCCAACCACACCATGGCAAATATCTAAAGGTACGCAACAGAGAATGGAGTTCCAGATGGAGTGCCAAGGATATATTTTGGGGTCAGGGTGTGCCACTCCATCTGTATCAACTGGGGGGCAATCCTCGAGGTAAAAAAAAACAAACAACAGACCCTGGACTATTTACCAGTAGTTATTTTGTTATTATTTTTACATATATATATATATTTACACTATGTTGAACATTGAAGTTTCTTTATTGTTATCATTATTTGTTTCTTTGGTTGCTTCATCTTAGGATGCATTTGTTTTTTGTACATATTTTTGTCTCTGCAGATCTACCTAGATAAAATAGGCTTGATGAATAGTGTAGAGGTGAAAATGACAGGAATGACAATTCCGGAGGAGGTGGGGAATATGGAAGATAGGGTGGTGGGGGAAAGGTGGTGGTGCTGACTAGTCCAGGGACCAGGGAATAACAAGGGATTCAAAATCAATGAAAAGGTATGTATGAGTGGCACAATAGGGATTGATAAAGAGTTATGTAACAGAGAAAAAATACTGAAACCCCAAAAGAGGCTGATCATGATGGTGCGAGAAGAGGAAAGCAAAAGGAAATAGAGGAAAGAACTGGGTGATAAAGGGCATATATAGCAGTCCAAGTATAGGCATGTACATTGGTCAATATACTTATATAGGTCGATGGGGAAATAGATCAATGTGCATATACTTAGAGGATTAGTATTAGGACAGCAGATGGACATTGGACCTCCAATCAAGCACTTCCTCAGTGCAGGATAATTTTGTTCTATTAAATTGACACTCCATGATGCTCACCATCCCAACATGATAACTGAAAACAAAAGTGTGCCTAAACAAAGGTGGCAAAGAAGGCGGATGGTGTGTGGATATCAAAAGATAATAGAATCTGGCATCTTAAATGCTTGAAAGTAAACAACTGTTATCTAGCTGAGAAGCAACAAAGCCTATATGAAAGAAGCACACCAGCCCATGTGACTATGAGGTGACAAAGTGATCAGTTATCAGGAGTTAAGAACTAAAAATCATAACATTGTGAGCTCACCTCCCTGATATGACTGCTGATGAAAAATGGGTGCATAAGCAAATGTGTTGAATAATGCTGATGGTGCCTGGGTATCAAATGATAAAGCATCTGGGGTCTTAAAGACTTGAAAGTAAATAAGTGGCCATCTAGTCCAGAAAAAAGAAAGCCCACATGGAAGAAGTACGCCAGCCTGTGCGACAACGAGGTTTCAAAGGGAGCAGGTAACAACCATCAAAGAACTAAAAATTGTATCATTATAAAGGAGGAGGAACACTGAGTAGGGACCCAAAGCCCATCAATATGAGAAGCAGCACCCCCCTCGCAGAGGGGTTACAGGGAGGAGAGGAGTCAGTCAGAGCACAGCGTGACAACAATGATGTACGCAACTTTTCTCTAGTTCCCAAATATTTCCTCCCACCCACTGTCATGATGCCCGCTCTACCTTGCAAACCCGGCTAGACCAGGAGATGTACACTGGAGTTGGAAACATGGGGAATTCAGGATAGATGATCTATTCGGGACCAGTGGTGGGTGTGGTGATACCAGGAGGGAAGAGGAAGGGTGGAGTAGAAGGGGTTAATCAATTGCAGGCATCTACATATGATCTCTCTGGAGTAAGGACAGCAGGGAAGTTGGTGAGGGGACACAGTGGACTAAGTAAGATATGAAAGAGTAATAACAATGTGTAAATTATTTAGCGCTCATGGGAGAGCGAGCAGGGGGTGGAAGAAGGTAAGTATGGGGAGCTGGTATTGGGAGCCTAAGTGGAGGGAGGATGTTTTGGGGGCAACAGGTGTGCAAATGTGGTAAGCATAAAATTGACATGTGTGTTGATCGTGATGGGAGTTGTATGGGCCCCCAATGGAATGGTAAAAAAAAAAACGAAGGGGAAAAAGGAGCTTATACCGAGAGTTCAAGCAGAAACTATATGAAAATGAAGATGACAACATGTGTAAAAATGTGCTTGATACAAAGGATGTATTGAATGTTAGAAGAGTTGTAAGAGGCCCAAATAAAATTTTTTTTTTTTAAAAGAGTACTTCTTGTACTGATTTGTTTACTTTTTCTGTTTGGTTTCTTTTTTATTATCACCTAGAGAGAGAAGGAAAAATATAGATGTCTTTTCTCATTCATTACAATTCTACTCAATTATACTTTCTACTTATTAAAAACATAACTATTAATAAATTTTTAAACAGGTAAACACATGTGCTTTAGATTAGTTCATATTTCTTAGTACATTGGTAGTATCTCTAAATGTCATTTTGTGCTTGCATATTGGGAAGACTGAAATATCTATTTATTACTATAACACATGGATCATGACTTAGTTTAAATTTTGAGAGTAATTATTAGGAAAATACATGTTTGAGATATAAAATCCTGTTTACATGGCATTTGTGTATATCATGAAGCTAGTCCTTTTGTCACTCTGGCCCACATTTCCGTAGTGTCAAGCCAGATAAACAAAAGGTACCCCTTACTCTCCGTGTTGTTTCTCTTTGTCGCCATGCCATAGTCGGTGTTGCATCTGGCCCAGGGCCCTCTGTCACTTCAGACAGAGCTCTAGAAGATATCCTCCAGGTTTCTCTTATCTGCTGCTTTAAAAATGGCCACAAGGTTGGTCACAAAAATTGACCAATCCCCTATTTTATTATTGTACATGTCCTGTTTGCATCACACCACTTAATCATCTGTGGAAGTTTCAGAGATTTGGTTAGAAGAGCCATCTTAGGAAAAATCACTTCCCCACAAGACCTAGATCCAAATTTAATTTTTTTACATACCTGATTCTTTTTAAAATAGCCAAAATAATTTATGTTCTCAATACATTTAAAAATTCTTGATATTTTGTGTGAGTTAGTCCGGGTAGACTAGAGGAACGAATTTCAGAGACATGAATATAGGTATAAGGAAAGGGTTTATATACAAAAGAAATGTGGCCCTAAGAAGGCATCCCAATCCAGTCCAGTATAAAGTCATAAGTCCAATAATAACCCATATGCCCGAAATCAGTCTACAAAGTCTCCTTCTGACTCACGAAGTCACAGGTCAGTGGGTGCAGAATTCTGGCGCTGGCAGGGGTCTCCCCAGGGCTCCTCGCTTCCAGGGCTCACGTCCATCAACAGCATGCCACTCCAGCTTCAGAGGTCTGTCTTCATCAGGGCAAAGCCGTGTGGTCTCTCCACCGGCTACTCCAGCCTCCCAGCCGCCACCATTCTGTGTTGCCTGTGGTTAATCATCTCTGAAACTAAGTCCCAACAACTGAGGAAGATAGCTTCTCATTTTCACGAGGGAAATACCACGAGATTTCCCTGGAGACTCAGGTGAAAGCCATGCCCACATAGAGGCCTCATCGGCTACTCAATGACTTTCTACTGATTAACAGGCCAGACTCCACCCTTCAATTATAAAATTAACATAAGTACATGACTGCCACATTGTGTAAATGGTATCATACAATATTTGACTTAGTTCATTTATCATAATTTCTTCAGAGTACATTTATTTATAGACATCATTGTTTAGTAGAGGTTATAGGGATGGGATAGAAATCTCATGCCACAGTGATTACATTCTCCACTGCAAGCAAAAGACCGTCTGTTTGAACCCACCAGCCATTTCACAAGAGAAAGCTAGTCACGCTACTTCAGTATAGATTTGCGGCCTGGAATGCCCATGGAGCAGTTTCACGCTATTGTATGGAGCCCCGGTGGTGGAGGGGTCATACCTACTAAGGACATGTCAATGTCTTACATCGACTGTGGACTCTGAGGATGAATGATGAAGTCTCCACAGCTTTGAAGTCTTAGGAACCCACAGAAGTCGCTCCCCATGGTCTCTAGGATAACTGTGAGTCAGAACCTGTTCAGTGACCATGGATATGGTCACCATGGAAATGGCATGATGATCATGAACTTGGATATATATATGCATATATATAATGTATATGTACAGGTATGCTTTTGGAGAGAGAAATTTTAAGAAATTTACTTACAGAGATTGAGAAGTAGAAAATTTGTAGTCAGAAGAGAAGAAATTATTTCAATCTTGAGCCCCCTAAATAGGTGGTTGTCTGTTATTTGTAAACTCATGGGAAGAGTTGAGAAATTATAGGACAATATCTTCTTATAATCTGGAGTCATGATAAAAACCTATTGTCTTAAAGTTTATTTTTATTAATAATGATCCATTGTGTTCTGCAGGAAGAGGAACAACTTAATCTCAAATATCTGATTGCTTATTTTTAATAACATTTTATGCCTAACTCTAACTGATAATGCCAACAGAAGGAAACTCTGTCTGGTCCTAGCCATTCTCACAATTGAAGTTATGTATATGAATGCTTCTGTGTCAATCTATCTCTTTGAGGGCTTTCCTTCCTTCCTTCCACCACTTTACAAATCATGATCTCCTTCCCCAGGGACTACAATTCCAGTTCTTCTCCAAAACTCCAATTCAGAAATATCAATCCATCTCTGACACCTTTACTCTTGTGCATTTTTAAGTCATCTTTTGTAGCAGATTTCCCTAATCATTCTATTTGATTGCTGTTTCAATATATTTTTATTGTGGATCAAAGTAAAATGGAATTGCTGAGAAGTTAGTTTTTTAAAATCTTCTTCATCATGCTTCTTACTTTAGTCTCACTTGTGAGACTCTCTTTTCCTTTGAGTTACAATCCATACCGATCAAAGTCCCCTCTCCCACAAGCAAGGCTGTGTTATCTAAACATGGAAGATTGTTAATTAACCCTCCTCCAATTATGATATACCGTTCTTCATATTGTCAAACTTCTCATATCAGTTTCTTTGAATACAAATTGAAAAAGTATGGTTATATTCTGATGCATACATTTCCTGATATTTAATCATGCAAAATTCCCATGTTGTGTCATATGACTGCCTCTCTACCTATGTACATATTTTTACAAGCACAATGAGGTTCAAAATTTTAACCAATATTTGCTATGTTCTACATAGTAGTATGCCTTTCCAGAGTCAATATTGCACACAGACATCTTTCTAGGACTCCCTGCTCTCTCACAAGGCCCAGCTGCCATCAGCAATAATGTGACTTATTCCAAGTTCTTCCTTGAATTTGGCTTGAATCCCTGGAATCCCATGGCTGATGTACTGCCTAGTTATATGGCATCACCACTGATAATGCATGACTTATGTTTTGATTTATGTCTCACAATGATCTACTTTTCTGAAACAATTCTGCATTTGTTTAAAGACATGAAATTACATTTAGATTACTTATGGAGAAACTCTACAGCTTATGCTAGTTTCTTGCTTACATTCTTTAAATCATTTTTTTGGGGGCTTGTACAGCTCTTATTGCAATCCATAAATCAATCGAATCAGCCATGTGTATGCATATGTTGCCCTTATCCTTCTCTGGACATTTGCATTTTATTGAACCCCTGCTATCAATTTCTTTTTCCACACCCATCTAGCCTTGCCTCATAACTCCCTGATAGATTTCTTATATATTGCTATTATTTTCATCTCTGACTGCTGTCTTCCTTCCCGTGTGTTTTCTGTTGTTCTTCCCCCACTTAGAGGAGTATATGGTTATGTGTGAATTATTGTGATTACTTCCCTCTTTCTCCCTTCCTCCTCCCATCTTCTACCTATCTTTCTGGTATCACTATTCCCACACCTGTCCCTGGATTCAGTGTATCATGAGCACTAATCACTTTCTATCCCTGGGTACATGTTCCAGTCTAGTTTGAATTGAGAAGTAACATTGGTGTCATGCTGGTGGGGACTGAGGACCATCAAGGAACCAGAGGAATATAATGTGTTTCATTGAAGTTTTATTGCACCCTCGTGACTCATCCTTTCCGTGTGGACCCTCTGTGGGGAGATTTTTCTGCTGCCTACAAATGGGTCTTGGATCTCTGCTTCAGTGCCCTTTGTTCTCAAAAATATGTTTTTACTTGTTTGTGTCGGTTGATGCCTTTTACCTGGTTCCTATGTCTACTCATGATTGCACAAGTGGTGTGCTTCTTCCACGTGGACTTGTTGCTTTACTCTTGAATGACAGCTTGTGTAACTTCAAACCTTTAAGACCCCAGATGCTATATCTTTTTATAGCTGGGTAACATCCAACTTCTTCACCACATTTTCTTATACCTCCGGTTTGTCTTCAGTGCTCACGTCAGGAGGGTGAACATTTTAGACTGCTGATTGGTTTGAAATGAGGGAACATATGAGCAGAGGCCCAGAGTCCATCTCCTATTTCATGCATTGCTATATAAATAAATGTGCTTGGCCAATATCTCTATTTTTGTTGTTAGTGTATTTACATATGTACACAGCTATGTGCATACCTCTACCCAGAGCTTTACTAGTCTTTCCTATTTCCTTTTGCTTTCTACCTCGTCCACTCTCACTTGCCCCTTATTTAGAACCCTTGGTACCTCCTCTAAGCTAGTTTGCTGTTGCTTGGACATCCCCCCCGCCCCCAAGCCTCTCATCCCTATCACCTCCTTGCTATTGACTACAACACGCCAGTTGTTTCCCCATCAATGGCACAACCTGCTCACCGACCCTCCCCCCACCAACCTCAACTTCCAGGTCTCCCCAGGCTATTGGTCCTGCTGCTCCCTTAGGCATGCCTCTTGTGTATATCCTATTTAGGTAGGTACACTGACTATGACATAGCCCAAAGTGATTTTTAAAAATGAAAATAAATAAATAAGAAAAACTGAGAGAGAGAGAGAGAGAGAGAGAGAGAGAGAGAGAGAGAAGAAGAAGAAGAAGAAGAAGAAGAAGAAGAAGAAGAAGAAGAAGAAGAAGAAGAAGAAATATACAAAAATCCTGAGTCTGTTTGCTGGCCTTCAAGACTGTGCAGGAGTCCTTCCTTGGGGACTGCTCAGGGCCTTCTTAGCTCTGCCTTGCTCCAGCTGCTGATCTGGTATGCTTCTTTCTGGGTTTGCTTTGTTTGGGGGAGTCCAGTTCACACTGCCTCCCCATCATGTGACCCCAGAAATGTCCTCTGGCACAGTCTGCTCCACTGTCCACTAAGGGGACAGTATGACATGTGTTATTGTGGGTTGCCCAGTCCCCTCTGTGTCCTATTAGTTCCCCACAGGAAAGTCTGTTGTGCCAGCATGGGTTCCATTCTCACTCTCTTTCTCTTCCTCCCCCCAGGCCTGCCTCTGCGTGGACGTGGCAAGGTGGCCCCTCTTACCAACAGCTTCAGGTCTACTCTCTGCCACACTCTCTTTTAGGGAGGGGGTCAGTTTAGCTCTGGTTGAGGTCAGACCTGTAGTTCTCCCTTTTCATGCATTCTTCCAGGTGGCCATGTTGTCCTCATGGTTTGGTCCATCATGGAAGGATCTGCATGCCCCCTTTCAAGAAACAGAGAAATCTAAAAGAGTAAATACTTGAGGCACTAACCAAGAGCCAACTTTAGAGAATAGAATTATGAAGTTGTACTTAATGAGCCACTGTGTCCCCTCCATGAGGAGACAGCAATAGAACTCACTTTGAGAAGCCTATTAGCTTTAATGCGTTTTATTTTCTATGTATCAATATATGGAATAAAGATAAGAATGAAACTCACAATTCTTATTTTGTTGTTGCTAGTTTCCCTCGAGATGTTAGTTTTAGTGGTTGGTTCATAAATCTGGATAAAAGTAGCATTATTTGGATTTCCTTGTATGCAAACAGATATTTTCCTCTACAGATAGCATTTTACCTCCATATAGATCTTGAAATTCCATTTTTGATCACAAATGTAGTGCCATTCCTTCTAATTGTGTCATCCTGCTCTCGTAAACCACACATCATCCAGAGAACTTGAAATTTCACTCTTATATTGGGTTGCCATTTAAATTCTAACTGGTCGATATGGTTCTATATTAAAATTCTCCTTCTCCATGGAATATTCTTCTTCATTTACTATCTTTAAAATTATGTGAAAAACACTTCAAAGACTCAAGAAGATTAATAGTCATTCTCAAGTGCTTTTAATTATGCAGTGATATTTTAAGGTGATTTTTACATCTGAATACTCCAATCTAAAGTAATTTTGTTATTATCTAAGCTTGCTTTTCATGTGAAATTTTCCAGTGATTTTTTTTCATAGATTACCCTTGGTTCTTTGCACTTGGGTTTTATTTTCCAACATGCATATATTTTCACGAAATGTGAGTCTACTTTTGTAGCCAATGTATAATATTTGAGTTTCCGGGAGGATTTTTTTACTCTATTGTAGCAAATCTTTGTTTTATTCTTTTAAATGGTCCAAAGTAAATAAATAAATTTTCACTCTATCAGAACTATTATCATTTCAAATAAATGGAACTGAGATCAAGATTGTCTTTCACAATTATAAAATCAATCTGATTGGGACAATTAGGCAAATTGAGATCAAGAGTTTGGGATGCAATTAGGCAGAGACATAGTGAGTTAGATATTGGACTGTCCACTGTAAGCTTTGATGTTTGGGTACACCAGCCTCTCTGTAAGAGGAAGATGAGGAACTGCCGCACGACATCAGGGAGCAGTTCTGTGTCCAATGGGGCCCCAGGGGTCAGAATCAATCTGAAGGGCCACAGGTTTTCTTCTTTATTTGGAGGCAATTGTAGCTTCAGAGATTTAGATGATGTTATCACTGTTTTGTTCACTCTAGTCTCCTCATGGTTCTCTCTCATCACCCTGCTCTCTTTCTAATTTGTTATTTTATTCCCTCTTACTTTCTTTCAATGCAATTGCTTCCAGCTGATTTCACCCACTGTTGGGCTTTCTTTAGGCAGTAGCAAGCTGGCTATCCTAAGAAAACGTATCATTTCTCTCAACGGCTTTCCTGAAAGTTTTATGGATTAACTTGACCTACTCTCTTTAATTATGCAAAAAGTCAAAAGCAGTAAATGTGAGGAAGAATTTTGGATTACTGTGATTGATATGACCTGAGTCACATGAGTACTCTGGGATGATCCTTATCAAAACCAAAAATGCTAAAAGGAATTATCATGTAATGGGATAGATAAAGTTCTGTAAAGGAATATAAATCTGTCTGCCTTATTGTATGATGAGCTTGTCTATTTTTAGATCTTTAACTGTCTGGAGGTAGATTAACTGTGCAGGGTATTAGCTTTTCTGGATCATTAATTTATGCTTTTTCATTAACGTTTGCATTCAGACAGGTATTTGCATATGAGATTTGTTGTAAATGTCAATCAAAAGGAGCAAAAAAAGCAGATCAATGAATAGTATTTGAATATAAAAAATAAAATTATTGAATTTACTTTCATTTGTCATGTGTCTTCTCTTTAGAAGGGACCAAAAACAAAACAAAACAAAAGAAACAAATTAGCAGTTATAACAAAAAATGAGTTTCATCAGGTTGATTTCAACTCACAGGAGTTGATGACTCATTACCACCTTCTGTGGGGTTTCTGAGCATGGGAGCATATGAATGTATCTTTCTCCTACCTTATAGGCTTGAACTCTGGATCTGGAGTATAACAACTGAGTGCTTGAACCACATCACTACAACTTTTTTCAAGAACTCTCCAGGAGTAAGACTGATCATAAGGTTTCACACAATGTGAAAAAAGCTGGCAGAAGCGGATTATCTCTTTCTCACACAGCAGAATGAATGTGGTGGTGTTTGGGGACAAAAGAAGGCCTTATGGAGTTGGATGACTTTGGGTACTTCATTGAAAGAGATAGATTTGCTGATTCAGGGAGGTGGATCTGTGTGTTTTCAGATTGAGGTTTGCCAGTTTGGAATTCACTGAGAGTTCAAAAGAGCTTGGTAACCTCCCTGAACAGACTGAGCCTCAGCCCAGAGGCTGAGCATCTGTCACCCCAACTATAACAGGTTTCTGAGAATGTTAATGGATATGGCATCAGAAACCTTAATTGTTCTCTCTTGGTCTCTCTTGCATTTGAACTCCTGATCTTGCCATTAACAGTCCAAAGGTTAATCCGTAATGCCACCTGGGGCCCTGTTTGCTGGTCTTTGGAGTTTTCAATTTAAAAACCCTACAGCCTCCATAAAATTAGCATGTCCAAAGCAATACTATTTAAAGTGAGCGCTAAGGTGATTTGTAATGTGTTGTGATATGTCTGTTACTAACTCACAATTGGGTAAGTATTGATCTGTTTAACAAACATTTAGAACTTTTAGAGCAATTCAGCACTGTTTTCATTTTCAAACATATAATTTAGTATTTTATAAACATACAAATCTGGGGCTGGGCCCTGCTGGCGTAGTGGTAGAATGCGGGACTGCGACCCATGGGCTTGGCTGTTCAAATCCAGGAGAAGCTCTCCAGGAGAAAGATTGGGTAGCCCCCACGATCACCAGAGGGCAGTGATGCCCAAAACCATACCAATCTATTAAATACTGAAATGCAAAATAAAACCAAATGATTATTGACAGGCCACCAGAGAAGGTTTAAAAAGTGTTATAGATTTTTAATAACAAATGTAAAGGCAATATTTGTTTCCCTATCCATAACTTGTTGAGATTTTTCTTCTGCTATTATAATTTATAGCTTACTATAAAATATAAGGCATAGGATAAATTTTCCACAGACATTTAATGACTGTGTGACTTTCCTAGATTCTAAAGACTTTCATGACAAATATCAAGTAAGTGATTTAAGATAACAGAAACTTATTACCTTTCTGTTCTGAAATCTAAAATTTAAGGTATTAACAGAAGAACTATACTGTTTCTAAAGGTTCTAGAACAAGGATGGTGGCCTTTTTTTTTTCTACCAAAGAATGTTTGGATATTTGTAACATCAGTCAGAGGCCAAACAAAATTAATATTTTACAAGTTAAACTACTATATTTCATCAAATATATCATTAACTCACCTCTAATGATATCTTAACACTGACACTGCTGCTCCTTGCTGAAGTATATGATGTTAGCTGGCATTAATGATTACAAGGGACAGGTGGTGCCTATTTGTTTGTTGTTAGAGGCACTTAAATTAGTTCTGACATAATGTGAACCTACCTGCCACCCTACAAGCATTGTGTGCCTTCTCCAAGCTCACAAATGTTGTCAAATTAATACCCTTTTTTTTGTGTTTGAAGGTACTATGTCTATCCATCTCAGAGAAATGATGAGGTGAAAAGTGAGCAGAAAAGTTCAAAAGGCACCTGAAGAAAAAACAAACAAAACAAATGCAACATGTGAAGACATGGAGTTAGACAATCAAAAGAAAGATGTTCAGCATGTCTTCAATTGAAATAACCAAAGAAAACATAGAAGCCTGAAGTTGCAATATTGAAAGTTCCGATGTACAAAATATTGAATGATACAGGGAAAACTAAAATACGATGGAAAGAATACACAGAATCTCTGAACACTAGAGTTGATTGGCATTCTGTCATTTCAGCAAATAACACATAGTCAAGAATTTATGGCTTTGAATAAATGAGTTCAAGTGGCACTGAGAGCATTAGCAAAAGCAAAACAAGATTCTAGCATTGATAGAATATGAATTAAAATGTTTCAAAAAACTGATGGAGTGTTGGAAGCACCCAATGGTTCCTGCTAAGAAACTGGGAAAATAGTTACCTGGCTAAACAACTAGAATAGTTTTATGTTTATGCCCATCCCAAAGAAAGACCACCTAATAGGATGTGGAAACTATTGAGTAATATCCTTTAATAATACAGGCAATAAAACTTTGCTTAAGATGAATCCAGATGGTGCAAGGAGAACATGGCTATTACATTTGAAGAAATACAAGCTGAATTTAGGACATAGTATCAGGAGAGAGATAAATGACCAGAAAAGTACATCCTGATAAAAGTAGTGTCTGCAAAAAAAAAAAAAAAAACAGAATGAATTAACATGGAGAATATAACAATGGGATGAAACACAGCGACAATGATCAGAATGAGAAATCACTGCGCACTGTTTTCTTCTGTTGTATGTAGAGCGGTTTAACAAGACCCTCTGTTTCATTGTGGTCATCGGTTATGATGGTCGCCATCCCTTCCCACTCCCTCCCGCAGGAACCCTACATAATTTTAAATTTTTATGATTTATTCATGTCCTACACTCACTGCTGTCTCCTTTCACTCACCTTTCTGTTGTCCATCACACTGGAAAGAGGTTATATGTAGATCATTGTGATTGGGTCCCCCATTCTTCCCCCACCCTTCCCCTTCCTCGTCCCCTCCTGATACGGCTACTCTCAATATCAGTCCTGAGGCATTTATCTGTCCTTTATTCCCTGTGTTTCCTGAAACCCAAATGAAGGCTTAATGTGATAGTGGAACAAGAGGAAAGTAAAAGGAAATAGAGGAAAGAACTAGGAAGCAAAGGGCATTTATAGAGGTCTCAATACAGACATGTACATATGTAAATATATGTATATATGACAAGGGTGAAATAGATCTGTATGCTTGCCTTTTTAGGTTTATTCTTAAGGTAGCAGATGGACCTCTACTCAAGTACTCCCTCAATGGAAGGACACTTTGTTCAATTAAAGTTGTATTGCATGATGCTTATCTTTCTGAAATAATAGCTGACGACAAAACAGGCACAAGAGCGAATGTGGTGAAGAAAGCTGACAGTGCGCAGCTATCAAAAGATACAGTGGCTGGGGTCTTAAAGTCTGACAGATAAACAAGTGGTCTTCTAGTTGAGAAGCAGCAATATCTAGCCTGTGTCATCATGAGGTGCCCATGGGATCAGGCATTAGGCATCACAGAACAAAAAATCATACCAGTGTACATGAGGGGGAGTGCAGGGTGGAGACCCGAAGCCCATCTGTAGACAACTGGACATTCCTTTACGGAGGTGCAATGGGGAGGAGATGAGCCAGTCAGGGTGCAGCGTGGCAATGATGAAACATGCAACTTTCCTCTAGTTTTTTAGGGATTCTTCCCTCCCACTATCATGATTCCACTTCTACCTTACAAATCTGACGAGAACAGAGGATGTACCCTGTACTGATAAAAGTGAGAACAAAGGGAATCCAGGACAGATAAATCCCTCAGGACCAATAATGAGAGCAGTGATCCCAGGAGGGTAAAGCTGGGTTAGGCAGGGGCAAGGGATCACAGGATCTACATATTATCTCCTCTCTGGGGCACAGACAACAGAAAAGCGGGTGAAGGGAGACATCAGACAGTGTAAGATATGACAAATGACAGTAATTTATATATCATCAAGTGTTCATGAGGGAGGGGAAAAATGCAGAGCTGTTACCAAGGGCTAAGTAGAAAGAAAATGTTTTGTGAATGATGATAGCAAATGTGCTTGACACAATGGATGGATGTATGGATTTTATGAGCTTTATGGGTCCCCAATAAAATAATTTTTAAAAAGAATTACAGTCTCAGAAATATACAGGGGCAGTTCTACCCTGACCTACATGGTCACTGTGAATTGGCATAAAAAAAATAAGATTCTCTTCAGAAATTTATTGTATTGATGATAGCATGAATCTTCTTAATATGATTGAATGTTCAAATTGAATGTTATTTGAGGTATAGCCAAATAAAAATTCTTTTAAAAAGAGTTCTATGCATCTCATTTATATTATTATTAATGAAAAATGATAAATAATAATAGAATTTTTTCCAGGGATTCCAAAAATAGTATAGTATTTCTGATCGATTTTTAGTTGGAGTCGAAGTTAGTAATAGTAGGAAACTTTCTCCATGTGGTAAATTCATGTATCCTGCTCTCCACAGGGCTTTGATTGATCAGACTCTAGATCATAAATTAACAAGGTGGTTTTGAAAGGGGGTCGAAGGCAGATTTAGAAACAAGCAAACACCCAGAAACACAGATCTAGAAAGGGGCTTGGGGCTCCTACTACATCATAGCTCCAACTTAGCAGCACTTAATTCTCCTGTCACGGCCCTGCTCTGTACTTGCCCTCTCCAGAAGGGAACATTACATAGGGCGCTCTAGCAAACGGCAAGGAGGAACTTAGATGGTGCCCGGCTATCCGACAAAATAGTGCCTTGGGACTTAAAGGTTTGTCTGCAAACTTGCAGCCACCTCAGTGTGATGTCAAGTGAGTCCACATTGACAGAAGCACACCACTACCAGTCACTGCAGGAGTGCAAGTCCTATCGTCTGACGTCAAAGGAAGGATGAGTGTCAGATTCAACATTGTGAGAATCTGGTTTGCAGAAGACTCTGCAGGACAGTGGGAGTACAAGATACTATTTTGGGTATCTGCATAGGAAATAAGCCTCTAGCGATCTCCCTCTCTCCATAATTGAGGGTGGAAGGAAAGTGTTACTAAACAGAGTGCTTTGGAGAGATGAGTACAGAAGATCAAGGAGATAAGCCTGACTTGAACAGTTAAAACTTTGTCCGTTGATCCTTTCTCCGATGCATTCTGGACCTGATCTTGTATTCACTATTTTCTATATTAAAACAAAAAAAATGTGTGATCATTTAGCTTTTATCTCAGATGTGTTATGTCATTGGGAGGTCACTCTCTTAAAGTTGTGGTATATTATTTTTTGTTTTCTGGTACATGAAATCCAGGATTGATGAGCCTAAAGGTACAGCAAGTAGAATAAGGGTTTCCACAGGGGTGAGGATATGATGTTGGGGTTGATTATGTGATTCCCCAACTTCATTTGATCCCCAAGGCCACATTTTCCCACTACTACCCTTTATTTCCAACTTCTACAATCCACTCACCACTAATTATCTTGATTGCATGTTTGATCAATTTCTGACTGAAGACTTTGGCAGAATTCGTCAATGTTTTCATCACCAGCTTTGGAGGTTGAAGCATATGTTTGAATAGATGTTATTCTGATTGGATTTCCTTGAAGGTGGATATATATGATCCAATCACACACAGCATTGTACTCCAGGATAGATCTTGAACTATCTTTTTGACAAGGAGTGCAAAGCCATTTCTCCTGACTACCCAAGTCTGAGCATAGTAATCTATATGATTTTCTGATTTAAAATGACCAACCCTAGCCCATTTCAGATCACTAATGGCTAGAATGTTCATATTTATGTGTTCCGTTTCAGTTTCTACAATTTCAATTCTAGATTCATACTTCATAAATTCCAAGTTCCCATTGTTTACGGGTGTTTCCAGATATTTCTCCTCATGCTGTTGTGCCTTATCAGTAAATAAAGGTCGAGAAGGCGTTACTCACTCAGACCTGACTCCGTCCATGACATCATGGTAGACTCCTCTTTGAGAAGACAGCTCCTTCTCAGTCCTGTTCTGACTGCTTTTCCACCAGACTACTATCTGTGACAATGATCTGCTTCTCTTCAGGAGGTTTTGAATGTGTGACCAAGTTTTTCTGTGCCTAAGGTTCTGTGGAGCAAGTTCTGCAGAAGTAAGTAATCAATTCCTTCTTTGTTGTCACTTCTCAGTCTGGAAGCTCTGACAGACCCTGTTCACCTTGAGTGAGCCTGATTTCTTGCTAGTTCCAAGACAAAAATTTCTTCCCTGGTCTTTTAATTTGTCACAGTGGTATTTTCTTTCTCACTCCCTATCTCTATTTTTATCTTTGCATTACTACTATCTTATCCTTACCACTTTATTTTTCTCTTATTTACTCTTTCTTTTGGACTTTCCAGCTTGTGCAGCACAGGAGAAGATGTGTAGAAGAAAAAACTGAGCATGGGGGATGGAGGCAAAAAAAAAAAAACCCAGCATGGGGTTATAGGTAGAGGTGACGTATAGGAGACAGGGAGGGTGAGGGGGCAGGGATATCAAACAGTGAATGTGGGGGGGCACTAGAATTGGTGGTTATCACATAACTAATTTTAAAAGCGATTTAACCATGGAGGAGTGTTCTAAAATTGATTGTGGTATTGATTGTACAACTCTTCTTGATATGATTGAGCTATAGAATTGCGATGTGTGGATTAAATGCCCATACAACTGTTTGTTTTCTTTTTAAATAAGAGTCCTTAGGGTTTCTGGACTCATGGATCTTTATAGAAACTGTAGCCTCCTCCTTTTCCCAGGGAGCAGGGCGTGGGTTTGAATCATCCACTCTGAGGTGAACAACCCAACACTTAGCCACCTTTATACTCTCCACAACCAAACTTGACTCAATTCTGATTTGCAGCAATCGACCCATATAGGACAGAACAGAACTGCTCCTGTGTATTTCCAAGCTTGTAACTCTCTACAGACACAAAAAGTCCTGTCATTCTCCCACAGAGGGGGCTGGTGATTTCAAACTGCTGACCTTAACGTTAATAGGCTAACTTTGTAACCCTACACCATAAAGGCTCCTCCTTTATATTCTAGATAACTCAAAGGGAAACTGTTCTTGATTGAGTTTAATGAATAGCAAATATACAAAGGTGTCCCCCCACTCCCGGAAAACCAATACTTGATTGATTTTTGATGTGAGGAAATAGTGCATTTGGAGTTCATTCTACCAGGTATTTACTGTTAATCAGGCTTTCTATTTAGATGTTCTGAAAAGATTGTGTATGAGTGTGTGACAAAAAGGACTGGATAAGTGGCAAACAGGACTGTTTCTTTCTTTCTTTCTTTGTTTTTTTGCACCATGCATCTGCTCATTCAGCCATCTTAATGCACCCGTTTGGGGCAAACATCAACTTGCTTTATTTGCTCTGTGCACCTTTTTCACCTGACCTAGCTCTGTGCAACTGCTCTTTGTTTTTGAGCATACAGAGGGGAGTGAAAGAACAGCAATTTGTCGATAGAAAAGAGGTGAAGAAAGTAACAAGGGAGGTGAAGACAAAACCGAGGGAGGTGTTGTCAGTCGTCAAAGAGAAGAGTTTGAAAAATGTTTCCAAGAATGGAATCACAGATTTGACAAATGCATTACATGTAATGAAATGCACTTTGACAGTTATAAGGTTGTTTTGTAAAAAAAATTAGAAACATAGCTTTGAAAAAAAATCCAGTTTTTGAAGGGTGCTCCCTCATATTATAAAATTCTCAGAGGCTACTTGTCCTAAAAGTTAAAAGCAATTCACTCTTTAAATTAGTGTTTGCTGGCAAGTGGAAATGTAATCCTTAAGGCCTTTCTGTTACCCTGGTGACAGCTCACTTCCTAGAACAAACCCTCCTTTCCATTGGTAACATTGAGAGGGACACTTTACACGTGTGCATTCATAATTTACATGTGAGTCACGGTAAAGGAACTTGCAAAAAGTGATATATACACAGACACAAATATTAGGTAACTTCTAAAAGGTAGATGAGGATTCCGATTCTTTAAATCTTGATTTTTCAGGTAGCTAATGTTCCTGAGGTGACAGAGTGATGTTGCCGGGGGCAGGTCGGGCTGTGAGGACAGGTGGGTTTGGGGGAGGCGGGTGCCTTCTTGATGTGCACAGCAGAGATGATTCACATGAGCCGGCAGCTGTGCTTGCGGTGGACAGGGGGCTCTCCTGGAAGTCAGCAGTGCCAGGTTGGACATGGGGATGTGTTTTTCCCACCGCAAGATTGCACACACCTGCGACCGGCACCTCTTTGGGTGGAGCCAGCTGGAAAGTATTGCAGTGACAGCGGTGCCTATCACAGGCAGGAAGCTGAGCTGTTGGGAGAAGCCGGGGTATCCTAAGTGGGGTGGCTAGCTTGGTGGTGCTTGGGAAGTTCTGATCTCAATCAGCCAAGCGGGTTTTGATCTCAACCAGCCAAATGAGAGGTTTTGCCAGCAGAGACCTCCATTCCAGGGTGTCTTTGCTGGTTGGATGCTTGGTCGTCCTCCGCAGGAAGACTTTGCTTGGTAAAGGGCAGCAGGACTTCAGGTTTGGTTAGGAAAAAAAAACTCCTCGAAAAGTTGCTGATGTGAACAGTTTGGAGAAGCATTATAACTAGTCCGTGTCACCTGAGACACAGATGCGTGCCTGGGGGGCATCCGTGACATCAGATGTTGGGAGTGAGGAGGCACTTCTGATATTGAGGGAGTTTGCTGTATGCGATGTAAGAGGGTGTTTTCCGTGCACAAGTTTTCCGCTGACGGTCTGGTGGTATTGGAGGGGACTTTTTTTTTAATATCTCCAAGCTGAGAGGTATCACCGCTGTCTGATGTGTCCACCATGGCAGTGAGGGAAGGCTCAGAGGCATCGCTCTCCGTCGCTGCGGGGAGAGTCTGTTGGAGGTCTGCGGAGCCAGCATCAGTGAGGGGACAGTCTCCAGTGCGGCAGGGGGCCCGTCGTTGGAATTGGGTCATGATCTTATTTTGGACAGGTTCCCGCTGGCAGTTGTGCCCTTCGTGGTTTGGAGGTCCTGGGGTAAGCAGCCAGGTTGGTAATGCCAAAGAGGCTCTGACCCCTCCTGCTAGACTTTTTCTCCCACTGGCCAACCCCCACGCCACCTCCTTTGAGGATGGTGCCATAGGGGGACTGTTGTGAGGTGCCTTGGCTATTGGCATACTTGGTTGCCGAATTCCGAGAGGTGTTGCCAGGGGTGGGCGACATGCCTTCAGGAGTGGGTTGTGAAAACTCAGCCAAAAGGTCCAGCTAGGGCTGGTTGGAGATTCTGTTTCTGCGCTCACCAGGCAAGGGTTCGTGGATCAAAGCCTGGGAGGGACCCCTCGCTGTGCTTCCTGAGGTCAAGGTTGGGCTCCTGGTGAACCACACCAGAAAGCGGAGCACAGACTCTCGTAGCGACATTGCTGAAGCGACACCGTGAACTGGCTAGGTTGCAGGCAGTCTTCAGGGTAGTTCTACCATCTCAGCCTCTACGAGGTTCTGAGTTCCACTCTCTGCCCTAATTATGACACCCGAAGGTGGGTCGTTATTTTTCCCACAATGCTGCTATATTATTTAGCTGTTTTTCACAATTCTATTTATATGTATGTTTACTTTTATGTTTATATATGTGTGCTTATATATTTGTGTGTATGTATATATGTGCACACACACACACACACACACACATATATATATATATATATATATATATATATAATTTGTTCCAAGAGCACTTCAATCCCTAGATTCCCCCTTTTTTGGATTCCATCTCCTGTAGAATATTATCTGCCCCTAAATCGATGTTAACACCTGCCAACCCTTTAGCCCAGGGGTCTGCAAACTTTTCCTCATAAGAGACAATCCTGTCCCTCACAATTTAAAAGTTATTTGAGAGCCTTACATATATAGAGGCAAACACATGAAATTTCCATTATCCGAATAATATCTTTAAAATGAAACTATACTAATTTTATTTTCATTTTAAAATCCACTTCATTGCCCCATGCACATCACCAGTGAGCCAAATCTGACTCACAATCAATTTCTGGACCCTCAGCTGGCCTAGTGCTCCTGCTTCCCTCCTTTCCCTGGCCACAGTGACTACCAAAGCGTCTTTCATTTCGTTTGTAAAGTTTTTCATGTTGACAAAGCACTATGGAACTACCACACCCCCCAAAAGTTGTTCAAAATAACTCGAAGCCAATGACCAGTCTCCATCTTGCATATGTGCCTGTGTCAGGAGAGAGCAGTGTCTGGAGAAAGAGCAGGAAATGGACAAGGACTCCACGGGCAGCATCAAAGAGGGAGGGCTTCGGGAAGTGATTTTCTCCAGTCACTGCAACAACGTCCCCACACAGAGGGAGGATTGTGAGGACAGTGCAAGCCCCCCCGACAGAGTTTCCGTCTGCTGTGCGCAGTCACTGTGGGGTGGAACCAGCTCGGTGTCGCCTCACAGAGCATGCGGAGTGAAGTAAGTCAGCACAAAGAGCAAATAGTGTAGGGGACCACTGTGGAGTGTCCGTTTATAAAGTCACACGGAGAACCAGGAAGCAGGAAGGTCAAAGGCTTTTGCATGGACCCAGTGTCAGAGGAGACGTGGCAGGGCACTGACGGCTCTCAGGGACAACAGCAGAGTCCCTGCAGCAGGAAGGTGAAGGGCCTTGGGGGGGTGGGGGGGGGAGGCGAGAAGGAGGTGATCAGTGAGGCCACCAGCTCAAGCCGGCATCATCAGACTTCTGTACCTGATTGATTTTCACCCACACGTTTTCATATGGGTGGATATGAGTGGATATTTGCCCCCCACCCCAATACCAAAACAAAATATCTCAAAGCTACAGATCTAAATTCTTTTTACAAAAAAACCTTATCACCTTCACAGTACTCGCCCTTACACTTCATACAGTTGTCAAAGCAGTGCTTCTATCCTTGGAAGCATTTTTCAAACTCCTATGTTTGGATGTCTGACCAGCACCTCCTTTGTTTTTTTCTTTGCCTCTTTTACATCGATCAAATCACTGTCCTTTCCCATCCCCCACAATGTGCAAAGAAGCAGAAGTGGCACAGCGTGGAAGCAGGTGAGCACGGTGTGTGGGGTAATAGAGGAAAGCTGTTGTTGCCCCCACCTGGTGCACTGAGAAAGCTCACTGAGCAGGTGCACTGTCCTGCTGCAAAACCAATCCTGGTGTGCCACAAGCCAGACATTTTTTGTCACACACTGTTGTTTTGTTTGTTTTTAACAATCTGCCTATCTTTGTTATGATTATCAAGAATAAAAATTCTCAATTCTTTTGAGACAGCTGAAATGTACTCTCCATAAAATAGGATTGAAAAAGTGGAAGAGCAGATCTAGACTCAAAACCAAAACAGGTGAGGTGAAGTAAGAAACAGTATTTCCACAATTTACAATAAATTCAAAATTCAAAATTTTGTTTTCAAAAGTAAACATTGCCTCTTCATGGTTTCCTTATCTTCCTGAGTAAACCAAGTGGAAGGAGGCATGTTTCCTTATTGTAAGTTTGCTTGATGTTAAAATAATTGTTGTGCATTGCTCACCAAGAAAGCTCCATGAAAATCTACAGTCATGCTCCATTCAAAGATAGTAAAGAAATTTAGCAGTAGATAGGAAGGAAATCTTAGAGAAATGTAAACCAGAACAAAAGCATAAAAGAAGTAGAATGGTGATCATAATTCTATTTCTCAGTATCTATTTCCTTTATAGAAGATGTGTAGGTATAGATAATGAGGGATGATCCCAAAGTGAAATAAAGGACATGGAATTGCTCGTTTTGAGATGAAAGGGTCATGGATAATGGCATGTAATAGCCCTCTGCTTCTACACATTTTCTAGTGTAATTGGCAGGATGCTACTATTAACTTCCCACTCTTTTTTACTCTGAGCAATGAAGGAGCATCCGTTACTGATAGAGTCAGTATACAGTGCCAAAATCTAGCTATAGTATGCGCTCTAAATAAGTCATCGATATATTGTGTCAAGTGAGGATGAAAATAGTTTGGGCTGCTGATAGACCTGTTCTGTTTCCCCTGTCACTTAATTCTGCCCATTATAAAAATATAATGGCTGTGCAAATCCTTTACATGTGTTTGGAATCTCATCATTACCCTATTCCTTTGGGATGAAAATATTATTAAGAGAATATGATAATAATCATGTTAGATTTCTTCAATTTTAATTCTAGAATAATTTTCAGTTAATTCACATTTACATTTTTCTAGGTCTGCTGCCATTTTTATAGTGAATAATCATATACAAGCTGAATTTTTATAGGTTATACAGTTTGAAAGTAGGTGCAATTTCTTTGGGAAATGTTTCCATTAGCATGAATTTTTGTGGGAAGGTTTGTGTTAATTAATCAGGATAATGAAGATTTATTGCACATATGTGTTTGAAAATATTTGCACTTTAAGCGTTCACCTAATTAGCCACATGCCTAACTTATTCATTATATTAACTTTAGAACACAATTATGAATTGTAAAATGCAACTGGCGAATTTTAGTTGTTATTGTATTTGTTCTTTAACTTCACTAATTACTTTCAGGCACTTGAGAATATTGGGTGTAAAGGAAACATATGCTATCTTATAGTAGTGTTCTTTGTTTTGGGTCTCACCAAGATCTAACTTCAGTTTGGGATTACTTTTACCCCGAAAAAAAATTTTAAAAAAAGGAATGATGCAGGAAGCTGCAAGGAACACAGTCACTTAAAAAAAAAAAAAAGATTGAGAGCCATGGGGTAGAAAGATCAAGAAACAATGATACAAAAGGCAGAAATGCAAACTGCATTGAAAGCATTGGCGAAAACAAGGCTATAGGAATTGTTGGGTCACAAATTAAATGTAATCATGTCACCTTGAGAACCAAGAGATACACGAAATGAACTATGGTATTTCCATGGGTCCATGTCCATGTGGAAGGCAGACATTGAATGAAGAAGAAAACAGAAGAATCAATGCCTTTGAATCACATTGCTAATAGAGACTATAGGAAATATCGCAGATGATCAGAAGAACAAACAAATTTGTCTTTGAGGACATACAGTCAGCATGCTACTCAGAAAAAAGTGATGGCCAACCTTTTTTTAATCAAAAGTTGGCCATATAATCAGGAGAGTAGTCTCTGGGAAATGACATTGTAGCTAGTAAAATTTACATAAACATCAATAAACAGGAATACCACCTATCAATGAACAAAAACACTAGCTGCTGCAATCTGCTCTCACCCCAGCTCTGAGACTTCCACAAGCTCTGGATTCCATGAAATTCTATTCTGATAGTTCCCCTTTTTGATTAGGATTATCATAGAAAATACTGCATCAAAAGGTACCATATTTTTCAGACCATAAGATGCACCCACCTCCCCCCACCAAAGTGGGGCGGGAGACAATGGTGTGTCTTCTGGTCAGGAGGTGTGGTATCCCAGAACATTACAGTATATTCAGACTATTTGGTTCATAGTATTTTTTTCTGTTCTCCTGCTCTAAAAACTGGTTGTGTTTTATGGTAAGGTGTGTCTTATGGTCCAAAAAATATGGTAAGTGGTATCATTTCACTCAAATATTTCAGTAAGTTGTAAACTTTGAAAAGGTTGAATTGGTAAAAGCTTTGTGGCTGACATAATTAAAACAATTACACAAAAGAGTAGTTTCTCAGGCTGTTTGTCAAAATGAGATAGAAAAATTCTTAGAGTTCATGCACCCTAAACAATTAGCCAACATCCCACAGTTCCAGGAGGTAGCATAAGAAGTGAAACTAATTCTATGGAAGAAATAGGTTTATGGTGCACCAAATGCATTAGCCAAAAGTAAAGTTTCAAGAATTGATGGGTAATCAATGAAATATTTCAACAAACTGACAAAGCACTAGATGCTTTTATTCATGTATGTCAGGAAATTTGGAAGAGAGCTATCTGGCCTACTGACTAAAAGAGAGAATTTTGTGTGTCTATTCCAAATAAAAGTGATCAGACAGGATGACTAAAGTATACAATATCACTGATTACTCCATGAAATTAATATTCTGCTCAAGATCATGGAACAGCTGTTTCAGCACTAGATTGACAGGGAGTTTCCGGGGTTCAGGCCATTTCAGACAAGCATGTGGAAAAGGGGAGAACATTGCTGGTGTCAGATGGCTCTTGGTTGAAAACAGGAAATCCTAGAAAGATGTGTACATGGTTTTTTTGGCATCACTGCCCTCTGGTGGTCGTGGGAGCACCCCAGCCTTGCTCCTGAAGAGCAGCTGCTGGATTTGAATGTGTATGTAGTTTTTATTAATTGTGCCAAAGTGTTTGTCCTCATCATAACAAACTATGACTTCTAGAAGAATGTGAATTCCAGAAGCCTTCATTTGCACACTTTTGAAACTTGTACATGAATTCAGAGGCAATTATGTAACAGATCAAGGGAATATGCCATGGTTTAAAATCAGGATAGGTATTTCAAGACTGTGTCTTCTCAAAATATGTATTCAATATGTATGCTGAGAAAATCATCAGAGTAGCTGGATTCTTTGAAAAATGTGGCATCAGGATCAGAGTAAGACTTAGTAGCCACCTTCAACATGCAGATGACAAAGCCTTGCTTACTAAAAGTGAATAGGACTTGAAGCACTTGCTGGTGTTCAAGAATTGGAGCTGTCAGTATAGTTTACAGCTCAATGTAAAGCTTCTTGGAAATGGGAACATTTGGGCAATCAGCTGCCTTCCAAATATCCTGGCATGGACCTGTTTTTCCAGTCCTTCATCTGCTTGTTGAAACATTTCAATTGGTATTCCATCATTTCTGGAGGCATATTTTTGGTTCATGCTTTGAGTTCAGTTTTAACTTCCATCAGTGCCATTGGTTCTAGATCATATGCTATCTCCTGAAATGGTGGAATGATGACTACTTATTTTTGGTACAACTATATGTATTCTTTTCATCATCTTTAATGCTCCCTGAATGGTTCAATTTTTTTTTCCAGCAGACTCTGTCTTGCAACTTGAGGGGTACATTTTTTGGAGTGACTATTTTCATTTTAAGACATACTGAGAGTTCCTTATTTTGGCTTATAAGTCTAGGTCTTAATATATTTCATGGTAAAATTTGACTTTGCCTTCCTGAGCTGCCCTGTAAAATTCTCTTTTCAGCTCTTTGCCTTCATTTTTTTCTCATTTCTCTTAGCAGCAATGAATAGCAGTGTCAAAGTCTCTTCTTACATCCAGTTAGACCTTTTCTTTATTTCCTATTTCTTTAATGACTGTTTCCTTTATTCATTAATGATATTATTGATATCATCCCACAGTTCACCAGGCCTCTTTATTTCTTGTTCAGTGTTATTAAGATCTTCTGGAGATTTATGTGGGATAAGCTCAAGTTCATAGTTTGACTCTTATTGAATTAATTTAATATTCTCCAGTCAATCTGAACTTACATAGGTGCAATTGAAAGTCTGTTCCATTGTCAGCCCCTGGCATGGGTTTAGTTGCTAATATTGAGCTTCTCCATCATTTATTCTCACAAATTTAATCAATTCCATTTATGTTCATTACATATGGAGAATTTTATGTATATAGTAGCCATTTGTGGTGTGTGGTTAACTTCCTATGAACAAGATGTTGATTTTGAAAAATTCTATCATGAGGTCTCCAGCCATGTTTCTGTCATCAAGTACATATTTTTCAGCTACTTTTCCTTCCTCTCTATGTCCAAATTTTGCATTCCAATCACCAATAATAATTATGCATCTTGAGTGTGTTTAATCAAATTCAGACTGAATATGTTCTATGAAATTGGTCTAAATTCATCTATTTTTCTCACCTCTAGCTTTTGTAGCTGATGTATAAGCTTGAATTATAGTTGCATCGATTGCATTTTGTTGAAGGTGAAAGATTTAATTCCATCAGATGCTGAATTGTACTTCAACGTAGGTCTGGAATGTCCTTTTTGACTATGACTATAAAGCCACCTTCTTCATGATTGTGTCATTCTCTTCAGGGTAACCATAGGATTTTCTGTTTCAAATTGGGCAGCGCCAGTTCATTTCACCTCATTAATGCCTAGGATATCAAAGGATACATTCCATTTTTAGAAATCTCCTAATTTTCCTACATTCATACTTAACCCATTCTAATTGTCAATTATTTGAATCTTGCTGCTCTCTCTTCTGACCTTGAGTTGAATTTCATCTGCCAATAAAAGTCCTCCTGAAGTCTCTGGTCCTAGCAGCTTTGCTCAACTCAAGTCAATATGGTTCACTCGACTTTGAGAAAGCAGCTCTTCCTCAGTCACATATCAAGTGCTCCCAGACTCGAGGTGCCCATCCTCTTGCCTATTTCCGGCTATGTTCTGCATCCATTCACTAGACCTTCAATATCTGAAAAGCTTTGGAACCTATGCATACAGTTTTTAGTGCCTGCTTACTACAATGTGTGTGGTCAAGCCTTTCTTCATAGTTCTTTTTATGAGTTCTCTGGCACTGGAAAGCCATAATTAGAGGAAGAATGCGTAAGGAATTCCAAGTGAAAGAAATCAGTTTAAAAGAATGGAACATTCAACGCCACCATAGTTTTAAAAAATTAAATATAAACGGAGCGATTTTTGATATAGCTTCACGTATGCAGTGTAGATAGAGGAAAAAGTAAAAACAGAACTCCATGTTATGACATGGAATAGGTTCCAAGTCATAGCCACTCTTCATAGGGTCCCTGCAGCTTTTGAACTCCTTCCTGGAACACAGAGCCCCCCTTTCTCCTGCAGAGGGGCACACAGCTTTGCACCACGGTTGTGTAACGAATAACTGGTGGCCCCACCAGAGCTCAGTTGAAACAATCCCCAAAGCAAACAAACCATCAGTACCATCAAGTCTATCCCCATTCTCAGGAACCCCATAGGACAAAGGATGGCTGATGTGTTTCATAGCCCACACATCTGTGCAGGAGCAGAAAGTCTCAAGGATTTCTGCTGGACTGGAAGGCGAACTTGTACTGTTCAGTTAGTAATCCAACATGTAAGCGACGCTGTCCTCAGAGCTTCCGGGTTAGAGACTAGTGGGCTCTCTCTGTGGATCTACTGAGGTAGAGATATATGTATGCAGAAAATTTATTCTCAATATAAGAACTTTCCCATGAGCATTTGCTTTCTCCTCCTCATGAGAAATCATTCATATATTTTACATATCTAAGTACAAAATTATAATCATCAATTATTTTTAATATATCTAATCTGTATTCGAATTACCAGCTTCCATTTCATATCCAAGAGTTTTTGACTATACATTTGATGATTTTTACCTGTTTACAAATCAGAGAAGTTTATGGGCTTATTTAATTTCTTTAGATGGTGTGTAAACTTAAATCATAGTGGTATTTCCTATGGAAACTAGATTTCCTTCTATCTGTGTAGCTATTATATTCTCACAGACAACATTTTGCTTCCAGATAAATCTCAAAATGTCCTATTAAATTATGAATGAAATGCCATTCCTCTTTAATTTATTCCAGCATAGTAAACTGTGTTAAACTGAGTTTTCTGGAGAAGCAAAATCAGTGTCACATATATGTGTATGAAAAAATTTATTCCAAGTAAAATGGCTGACACAGTAGTGGAAGCAGTTAAATCACATGCGTTGTGCAATATTATGCTGGAGGTCTTCCCTGCCTCATGTTACTACCTGGGGCTGGGAATGGGAGAAATCAGAGGTTCATGGGGGCGGAGATAGATCTCCAGATCAGGCAGTATGACTGGCCATAAATCTCTCCCAGCTTCAGCTGGCAATATTATGGACGGCAGGTGCATGTTCCAAGAAAACAAAGGAATCGTCACTGTCAGCATGAAGAAGAAAAGGAGAATTAACCAATTCTCAAGAGCATCTCTTTGATAGATAACAAAATAGACCCCACTCCTAAGAAGCCCTCATCGGGTTATGACCTATAATGTATGGGGTACAGGAGTAGTGAGTTATCTAATGAGGCCTATTTAGGCAAAGTCTCTAATTCCCACAAAGTGATTTTTCCTACATGGATCTGCTAAGAAGACGATGGAAGACACTGATAGGATTTACCTGTGAGTAATTTGGGACCAGGATTCTCTCTTGTCCTATTCTTCCATGTAGGAAACGAACCCACTGATAAGCAAGGTGTGGGATGTCATTACCATCAAGAGCCAGCAGTGGAGTCAGTCTTCAAGACTTGAGAACCCTGTGCCGTGGGGCTACAGGATACAGTGAAGACCAGTGAAGCAGTTCCAACACCAGCAATGAGAGCATGAGGCAGAGTAATGGACTTCTGAACCCACAGGGCAAATTTGAGAAGTTTTGTGCAGGCGTGGGGAATGGCATGCCTCGGGGCACTTGGAAAGTTAGGCTGAGTGAAGCAAAGAAGTGAAGCTGAATGCCTTCAGAGTGGAGCTTACTGGAATTGGTGCATCTGGGCACTTAATCCAGGGAACTGGGCTTGATGATCTAAGGGACTCGTGCTGAATATCTTTGGTGTGAAGATTACAGCAAAGGGGTATGCCTCTTTGGGGATTTACAGTTTTTCTGTAGGTGCCATCAAGTCAGTTCTCATCTATGGCAATCCACGGCAAATAGAAGGAAAAACTGCTAGGTACTGCTCCCTTCTCAAAACTGCTCCTATGCTGGAGGTCATTATCTGTAGCTGAGGTGTCTCTCCATCTCCTTGAAGGCTTTCCTCTCTTCACTGTCCCCCAGTCTTCCCAAGGGTCTCAAGGGACTGGTCTCTCCTTACATCAGACCTGAAAAAACAGTAACATTTTGTGATAAACAACTAAACCTGAGCATTTATTACTGACATTATGATCTCTTATCTACCTTAATAAATCGCTTTGTCACAAATTTTGTCTTTGAGCTTTGTGTAGCCATTGCAATGGATATTAGACTCAAGAGAGACAAAATCAAGAACATCAATTGAAGGCAACACATGGGGGTAAGCTTCCTGCCAAACCAAAGAAATGTGAATAGACCAAATTGACCCAAGACTTAGTTATCACATGAAATCTATAGTCTGATTCAAAATAACCAATACCAGTCCATTTCAGTTCACTAATGTCAAGCACATGAATCTTTGTGTGCTATTTTGGACAACTCTCAATTTTCAAGATTTATACTTTGTATGTTCAGTGTTGTGATGCTGATAGATGTTTACAGTTGTTTATTTTTATTTGGATTCATTGCCCATCAACAAGTGAAGGTTCAGAAAGTTTTACTCCATTTCCGACTTTATGGTTGATTTTACATTGAAGGGAATGGTCTAATTTGAAGGCTCTACCTTTAGGGACGACATTTGACAATGTTCCACTGCTTTTCATAAAGTTTTCTGTGACCAATCATTCAGAAACAAACAATTACTTCTTTGCCATCAGCTTTTATTCTGGAAGCTTCACAGAAATATGTGTACGTTGGGTGACCCTGCTGGTTTGGGTAAACTGGTGGCATAACTTTCCATATCACAGTAATAGGAAAGCCAGCACAGGATGAAAACCAGCAGACAGGTTGTACAACAATGACTCCCTCACCTAATGTTCTCCTACAGCTAAAAGAGAGTTGTCCAGTGATATTTCAGAGAAGGATCCCTTAGGAAATGTAAAATGTAGATGTTATTAATTATAAGCTTATCTTTCAGTGATATTTCATTCTATTTCATAAAGTACACAAAGAGCGAAGCAAGATAAACATTTAAGAAGAAATTTGGAAAGATTTTCATTGGTCTTTCCTTAGAGGTGAAAGCACATATTAGCTTCGTATGAAAATAAATGCCTTTAGAATAGGTACCAAAGTTTGGTAAATCAATTGAGTTTGAAATTAGTATAAATATTTTTTCAGTAAGTCCCTCATTATTCAGTAAAGAGTTTATAATTATTTCAAATGGATCTTTCTCCAAAATTTGAATGTTTTCTAAGACAATTTTCTAGTTTATCATGGTTAGCATAATCAACAATATTGACATTATTATATCTAAAAGAAAGGGAGTCTACTTGTGTAGGCAGGATATATCATTAACTTGTCCTTATTTCTCATAGAGAGTTTATAGTTTATATAGGGTCTTATTACTTTTTATACCTACACTACCACAGCACACATGTTCTACCTCTGATATCCACCAATTGACCAAGTCATTTTATAGATCATATTTCCTGGAATACTACTTATGTTAATTTTGTTAGTGGTATTTTAGACACATTTGGGGATAGCATTTTATGAAAATACTGTCTGAGGAAAAAAATGTAAGATCAGTACAACCAAACAATTCCCCAAATTTCTGTGGAGGTTTGTATGTTTACAATATGTTAGTGGACCTGATGAGTGGAAACCAGAGTTGTCAAGTCTAGACCTACCCTCTGGCATCTTCAAATTCCCTTTCCTGGAACTCTGAATTTCTTTCTGGTGTTGCATTTTGTTAAATTCTCTAGTGAATTTAAACTTCTGTGAAAGTTTGTATTTTAAAAGTCAGTATTTTCCCCTGAGTCTACACTCCATCAGATTTGAATCATGCTTAGCTATTTCCAGAAATATCTTCTGTTGTCCTCTCTTGATTAAAAAAGTATATTTTAACACAAATCTGATTAAGTATGTTAAAATTATGAAAACAAAAACTAAACTTACATTTTCTGGAAAACAGCAGTAAGAAGAGAAAGAAAAACATTTTACTTATAATTTGATCTATTTGAGCAAGAAATGAAAACAAAATTTCAAAATGTAAATAAGCATCAGCATATGGTGGGTTTCATAATGAAATTGGCTATCATCAAGTTTATTCTGACTCATTCTGACTCAGCAGAGAGTTTCCAAGGTGGCATAGATTTATAGGATCAGACAGCCTCATCTTTCATTGAGTTGAGCAATGGTAAATTTGCACTATAGACTTTGAAATTATCTGTTCAACACAAGAATGGAGAAAATTGCTTCCATAATCACTAGCTAATATCCCAGGTGGATATCTACATTTATGATACATGCTGATAGCCAGTCTTGTATGGTTTAATGTATAATAATACTTACTATACACGTTTATTCAAATATTTTGGATAAAAATAATCATATGTATTATAATGTGATTATTAACAGGAGAACATTTTTAAATTCTTGATTTTCATAACAGCATAATTATTTTCTAATGTTAGTCCTCATAAAAAGGGATTTCAAGGTATTCATAGAAAAATTGAATTAAATCAAGCCCCCCTTCATAATTATAATAGCTGCTATTTGAATGTCCTATTTCACAGATAGGATCAAAACTAAAAAAAAAGTGTTTCCTAATGTGAGAGTTTCACTTTGAAACTTATACTTCGTATTTTGGAAGACCTGTGTTTAGAAAACAAATGACTCAAATATTTTAATTGAATTTTACAAGTACAAGCAATCAATCATAGCCATGGATCAGAGTCCAAATTTCAGAAGGAAAAACATTTAAAAGTTTAAGCAATGCTTCTTTTCTTATTCATATCTATCTTTTACATGTTTTTTTACAAAATCACTTATGGTGATATCTACATAAAATATAAACATATTGTATTTTCATATCCAACCCAATGAAACTGAATTATGAGATATAACTTTGTTTTTCTTTTATATTAATCATTAGAATGCACAATAAATATTTGTTGTATGAGTGAATAAGGAAATGAATGAACCAATCAAGAACCATGTTCTTGTGTTTGATCAGTCTTTGTTAGAATGGTCCATCATTATTTAACTTAACATACAGAGCACTCATTTCTTTGTGGCTACCTTGTGTCATTGGGGAGACAAAGTAATAAGCATAAAGAAACCAAATAATAAATCAAGGGTTTTTTTTTTTTGGGGGGGGGGGGGTTGCATCACTATCCTTAGGTGGTGGGAGTAGGAGGCCCAACCTTTGCTCCGTGGAGCTGGAATCGAACCTCCATCCCAGTGGGCTACAGCCCCGCGCACAGCCACTATGCCACCAGGTCTCAGCTTTTTAAAAAATTTTTTTTTTATAAATCAAGGTTTTATAGGAGTAATAAAACCAGTTTCAATATTTTGTTAGGCATCAGCAAATAGAATCAAGAGGCATCGCAAAATGATTACTGCTTGGAAATGAGAGTTCTACTTTAAACATCTGAACCTTGTATTTGTGTGAGATTATTTTGCTGTTTATACTACTTAGTATTTTTATTTCTGTCACAGATTAAACTCATTATCATGAAGTTTACTGTGATTCATAATGATCCTGTGCAGAGTTTCCAAGGGTCCATCTATTTACAGGCTCAGACAGCCTCAGCTTTCACTGAGTTGATCAACGGTAAATTTGAACCACACACCTTGTCTGTCCAGCACTTACACCACCAGAGTTCCTTTGTTAAAGTTTCAATCTCAACAGCCCACTACCATCCTGTCCGTCCTGACTCATAGCAGAGAGTTATGGGCAGAATCGAACTGCTTCTGTGGATTTCCAAACCTCTGACTTTATTGGTAGCTGAACGCATCACTTTCTCCCATGCCAAAGGTGGAGAAAATGAACATGAGAATGTGCATGTAAGGAGTCTATTAAATGTTAATTATTTTACTTACGTATCCAATGTATATAGGCTATCATGGTGTTTCACAATTTCTTAGTATGCATATAAGTACCTACTTGTTTTAAGATACACACATACATACATACCATGGCTTTCAATTCATTTGTGTGGAAAATCCTATCACAGGGTTATTAGAGTTTTACTCTAGTCCTGATTGTCCTTGAGCATTCCCCAAACTGGTGCCATAATCCTATAGGATTCTTGTGGACACAGACACACACACACACAATTTGTTTTAAAAGATTATGAAAAGATAAGGCATGATGCGTGTTTTCTGTTAGAACTTCAAAATGGACAGAAATTGAAGACTTTTCTGAGAAGTCTGAATTGGTTTATTGGTAAAAACGAATGAGTGCATTTAGTTTCATATATTGATTTGTATAAGAGACCCAGAGTCTAGTTGTTTGGAAAACACTTGACAACTACTGATGCTCTTGTCTTTGGGCAGCCTATTTTAGATCTGTATTTGCAGGAAGAGTCAAAATTCAAGAAGATACAATGATGTTAACTGAAAAGATTATATTCAGAGTTAAAGTACAAGATAATGCATTCATAGGAAGTCTTGTTCCAAGAAATTGCTAGCAAAACCATAATTATAATAAGCATTAAAACAGAGTTTATTTTTCACCAGTGACTATACATAAGCTAGTTTGCGTTATATTTTTTAATAATTATTTAGAATTGTACATATCAAGACATATAATTTAAAATTAATCATTGTCTCACTTCATCAAAATGCCTAGCAAAGTTTTAATTGGTAAAATGTTTTATTAATAAATTTATAATTTTAAAGGAAGTATGTTTGAACCTCCAATTAGAATTACATAACACAATCGAACCCTCACCCTAACCCTAACCCCAGATGTAACCCTCACCCTAACCCAAACCTCAACCCTACGTCAAACCTTAACCACAATCCTGACACTAGTCCTAACCCTAACTTTAACAGTAACAATAACCACAAACATAGCACAAATATCCAAAATCATTTCCTTTAACATAATTTTGCTTTTGAACCAAAAATTGTTTTGAGGCTAGATTTGGTCTTAGAAAGCCAAATGTGGTAAGAGCAGTAGAGAAATTCCATAAATTGGCCATTACTAAATTGTATCACCTTAAAACTATATATAAGCAAGTCTATGTATGAGAAAATTTTAAGTAGATCTATTTTCAGTAAATTCTTTCTTGATCTATTTGTTTAAAAAATTGCTTCAAACTATCTTCAAACGTTTTTCAAAAAATTGTTTCAAACTTCCCAGTGATTAGGAAGCATAATTTAAATACTATAATTTATCACTACTGTAATATTTAACCCCAGGAATTGCCTAGAGTGGTTGAACTGCAAGTTCCCTCATTTGTACTAATAATAAAATGAAGTCAGTTCCTAGAAGAGAAAAATTATTTTCAAATTTTCCTGGAAAATAAAAATGTTTCTCTAACTTTTGTAATGAAAGAGAGAAATGTATCTTCTTATACATGACTAAATTTATCATTTAATTTCAGCTTATTATTTATATTTTAGACAAAGATATACTTTGGTAATATTATTTTCCACATAGGATTCTTATTTCAGTAATAAAAAGTCAAGTGTGTGAAATTTATGTTAAATCAAATGCGACAAACCTTGTTTTACAATATTCATTTCTAGTCCTTCTCAACATTTTTTTTTGTCAAAGAAATTCCTTAGTTACTTGTTTTGCATTTGGTATTAGCTGCAATATATTGAAAATTATAATCATAATTTATCTATGAGACCTGTAAACTAACAACTTCAGTGATAAGTCATTCATTAGAGATATTATATGCAACGTATTTTGAAGGAATCATTTATCAGCAATTATCCTAGAGGCTGAGTTCAAGTAAGAAATTGAAAGAAATATTATGCAAGCATTGAAATTATGATGAAGAGAAATCAAATATTCTCAAAATATGTTTAAGAAAAGAGAGGCTGATTGGTATTTCATGTTAGATTTTCACTTTTTACTTGTCATTTTACTTGCTGATTTCATTATCCCTTTTGTTGAAGCATGAAAATCAGGAGATAAATCATATGAAAAGGATGAATGTTTTTATTTTTGACAAAATTTTTATTTTTGACAAATTTTTCTTTAATAATGTAGCTTCTTATGGGTCTTTAACCTAATTCAATGACTGTCAAAATGATTGATGAAAAATGTTTAGGAAGTTGGGACTACGGACTTTTGGAATAAAGGGTGATGAAAAGTTTTGTTTATATTATTTGTTAATATCATCATGGGTCAAAAATCAATGTAGTAGGAAAAATATATATGCACATGTATAAAATATTTATATATTCATATATCTATGAAACATTTGCATTTCAGCCAGTGCCTTCTTGATTATTTCATGGTTTATTGTAGTTGAATCATTTCCACATACTCAGTCTATGTATCTAATCACACAATGAAAAGATTTGCCCAAATCAGTGTTTAGACTTCGTGTGTATTTGCTACATTACATTACAAAAGCCAAGCTGAAATTCATCAAATAGCCAGATATTGCTAAAAATTTATCATATGTCTTCTTACATCATCTTCCTTCTGTGGTATGTTGGCATGTAATCTACTGATTTTTCTTTTAATTCATCCATTTTGTGCTTTGAGAAAGCATAAGTAATTAAGTACAGAGTTGGAAGGGGCCATGGGGCACATAGGTTAAGACACAGGACTGATAACCAAGTGTTCAGCAGTGCCAGCTCACTAGCCTCTCCCTGGGAGAATGAAAAGGTCGTTTGCTTCTGTAAAGATTTACTGCCTTGGAAACACTATGGAGATCTTGTTTTCCCCTGTAGAGGTGCAGTGACTAATAATCAACTCAAAAGTAATGGGAATTGTTGGGATAGACAGACCAGGGCTTAAGCATTCATTATTTCTCTTATTAGTCTTTCTTTCCTCTTCATATCAAGCTACTTTAAATACTTCCCATGAATGGTCTAAATATTTGAAGGCAATAAAAACTCAGGCAAAGTAATAGGTACTTAAAGATGCTTGATATCCCTCCTCCTTTTCTTTTTCCTCAAAAATTAATAAGGTTAAATAAAAGTGCAAATCATTTGAAGAAAATCATTTTTAAGTCAATTGAGATTGTTGAAAAAGTTTTATCTGATAGCAACAGGTATTTAATAATTATTTTAATTATTGACCAAATTCTTCTTCACATAGAAAAGTTGGAGGTTTTGATATCAAAGAAAGAATGAAAAAAATGTTCTCCAAAGGTAAATAATAAAGCACTGTAAATATGATAAGTGATGTATATTGAAATAGATTAGATGTAGTTTCTAATTTAGATATTAGCAATAGGTTGTGATTCTGTACAAATATAACACACATAGAGTCCATTCACATTGTGTGTGTGTGTGTGTGTGTGTTTCTGTTCACTTAAAAAGTTTATCTGCTTTTTAAGTTTACAGTCTGGTAATTAGGAAGCTACTGGAGAAGAGAGATCTAGCATGTTTGTCCAGTAATATATCCTAAGTGATGAAATGTATATATCTGTAAGGTTTCAAAAGATATTTTTAAATAAATTAATGAATAAAAATTTCAGAAATTATCTAATAGCATTATGTGCTTAGTTAGTTGGGTAAAACATTGATGATGTTAACCTTGAAGAGGTAGATACTATTATTAACACATTTCACATTAAAGAATTGAATTCAATATTTGATTTCTTTTATTGAATGTGCTTTAAATACATATAACAGAGTTCATATGAGAGTTTATCAAAGTCAGGTATCCTAACTGTTTTAATCATCTAGTTTTACGGTTTCTACATTTCTTTTTATTTTTTAGGCTATAAGCTAAAATGTTTATAAGTTTTAAATATTTCAGGACTTAATTTTATATTATGATAAGCAAGAGAAATAAAGCATAAGTGTGCCTAGACATAAAGTGAGATGCTCAGCTCCTTAAATCTGCACAGTTGTCAATTTGTATATAATGAAAAGGCAAATACACTCAAGCTCAAACAATTTTCACTCTGTGTATGTTATTCTGGATTTTCTTAAGCATTTTCTAATGCTGTAAAAGATGTTAAAAGCCGACTTTCAACAATACAGCACTGGATTGCACCCATCTACTTAGTTGTGCAATTTATTCGATAAATACATTGGACCCTGTTTTGGGAGATCTGAGTCTATCTTCAGAGAAGAAATGGTAGATTCAAGCCTAAAGTATTTTAAAATGAATGAAAATGTGTTGCTGCTCTTTGTTGCTGTTTTGTGCCCTCTAGCCAGTGCTAACTGCTGAGCCCCTCTGCCTGGGCCTGCGCCCTCTCCCCAGGTGTTGTCACGCTGGAGCCCATCGATGCAGCCACTGTGTCCACCCACAGGATCTTCATCTGCTTGCTGCCCTGCGAGTCTTCCATCCACTCCCATCTCACGCATGATGATTCACAGTGACCCTGCATGACAAGGAGAACTGCCCCTGTGAGATCCCAAGATGAACTGCTTGCGACAATAAGCAGCAGAAAGCTTGTTGTTCTCCCGCAGAGCAGCTGGGGATTTCTAACTGCAGTCTTCATTCGAATGCATAAATGCTAGGCCACCCGGGACAAGACTTACTGCATTACATGCATTAGCTTGAAAAGAAAGATTAATAGCTTCAGATGGGAGGGTTGGCACTTAGAGAATCAGTGAGATTTGGGGACCAATGTCCTTCCTCTTCCTGATTTCTGGTTGTATGTCCTCTTCTCAAGTTTTAAAGATCCTCTTCCTCCCAATCAATGTCCTCAGTTTAAAATTAGACAATATTGTTGCTATTGTTAAGTGTCACCAATTTATTTCCAACCAATGATAGTGACCCTATCTCCAGCAAAACGAAACACCATGTGTGACATCTTCACCAATGTTCTCGTTTGAGTCGTTGTTTCAGTCCATTGTTGTCAGAGGTGTCCTTTTCTTTTGCTGCCCCGTGATTTTACCAAACATGAAGTCCTTCTCCAGGGACCGATCTCTCCTGACAACATGTTCAGAATACATCAGAGTACACCTCACTATCTTTGCCTCTAAGGATCATTCTGGCTGTACTTCTTCTAAGACAGATAGGTTTGTAATTTTAGTAGGCTAAGATATTTTCAATATTCTTCTTCAGTACGATTCAAATATATCAATTTTTCCTTGGTCTTCCTTATTCCAGATCCAGCTCTCTCATGCATATGAAGCCATTGCAATTCCATGGCTTGGGTGATGTGAATAAAAGTCCTCAGAGGAATAAGTAGCATTCTTGTTTTCAACACTTTAAAGAGGACATGTGTACCTAATGCACCCAGTAGACTGCATCCTTGGATCTGTTGAATGCTGCTTCCATGAGATTGAGTCAAACTTGTCTCCATTTACCACAATCCTATCTGGTCAGGTTGTGAGGGGAGTCTTGATGTAGTTCATCAACTTTTAATCCCTATCGATAGCTGCAATCCTTAATCTTCATTAGCAAGTGTATCAAGTCTTTCCTATCTCAGAAAAAGATTATGTCATCTGCATATTTCAGGTTGTTAATAAACCCTTCTCCTAATCTGTAGCCTCATTGCTCTTCACATAATTCAACTTTTAAGAGTGTTTACTCAGCACACAGATTGAACACGGTAAGAAAATGTAATCATGATGCATACCTTTCCTGATTTTAAATTCTTGTTCTGTTTGCACAACTGTTTCTTAACTCATATATAGGTTCCCCATAAGCACTGTTAAGCATTCTCTGATTCCCATTCTTCTCAAGGATATCAATAGTTTGCTACTTTTTACCATTTAAATGCATTTCATAGTCAATAAAACATAAGTAAACATCTTTCTGGGATTCTCTGCTGGGAGTCAAGATCCACCTACATCAGCAATGCTATTCCTTGCTCCACATACCTTCTGAAGCTACTCTGAACCTCTGGCAACTGCCTGTCAGTTTATGAAAGCATGATTGGATAATATTCTGCTAAATTTTGATTTCATGTAGTGTTAATAGTATTCTTTTATAATTTGAGAATTATCTTAGGTTACCACTTTTGGAATACATACAAATGTGGATCGCTTTCAGTCAGTTGTCCTAAAAACTGTATTCCAAATTTCCTGACAAACAAGTGAGTTCTTCCAGAACTTCAACATTTTGTTGAAAGAGTTCAATTGTTATTTCATTCAATTCCAGACTTTTGTTTTATGGTTCATGTTTTCAATACAGCTTTAATTTCCTACTTCGGTACCCTTGGTTCTTGCTCACATGCTCCCTTTTGAAATGGTTAAATAACGACTCCACTTTCTCATCTTCTTTTGATATTTCCAGCATGATTTGGTAATTTTTCCCATAGAACCATTCAGTATTGCAACTCAAGGTTTGAATTGCTTCTTGAATTATTTAAACTTCAGATATGCTGATGCTGTTCTTTCTCTTTGCTTTTCTAAAGTTAGAAACTTTAGAATAGATACTTTAACTTTCTAAAGTTAGAAATTTTAGAATAGATACTTTAACTTTCTAATAGATACTAGCATATTTCATTGTGATATTTGATTTTGTTTTCTCGTGCTGCCTTTACAAATTTTGTGTTCAGATCTTTGACTTCATTATTTGTTCCATGTAGCTTAGGTACTCTAGGATCAGGAGCAAGTTTCAGAGTCTCTTCTGTCATCCACTTTGGTGTTTTCTTTCTTTTCTGTATTTTTTGTTTTGCTTTTTTGTTGGCATCACTGCCTCTGATGGTCTTTTCTGTATTTCTAAAGATCTTTTCTTTCTTCAGTCATCTCACATCTCATCGGGTCTTCTGCCATTAGCATTCAAATCTGTTTCGGAGATGTTCTTGAAATTCAGTAGGCTACTTGAAGGTCATATTCTGCCCTTCATGGACTTGTTTTAATTTTCTTCAACCTCATCCTGAATTTACATATGAGCAATTGATTGTCTGTTCCACAGTCAGATCCTGGCCTGGAATTAGGTGTTAATATTGAGCTTCTCCAACATCTCTTCCCACAGATATAGTCAGTTTGATTTCTATGTGTTCTACCTTGGAGACTTCCAAATGTATAGTAACTGAGATAGTTAAGGTTTATTGTTTCAACCTGGCCAATAAACACATGTGGCATTAATTGAAGGGCAGAGACATAAGTAGTTTGATGAGCCTGGCCTTTCTAGTTCTCAGTTCTTTTGCTTCCTGATGGCAGCTGTCTTAGCCAGTTCTCTGCTTAAGAGGTCAAGGCTGACTTCCTGCAAAACTCCCCTGAGGTGCTGCAGCAGCTGTGTGGAGACCACTGCTAGCGATGAGATGCTTACAGATTCATTGATTTGGCTTTCTTCCTGAAATCGGTGTCATTGTGTGTATTTTGTACAATTGAGGAGGACTTTGTACATCAGTGTTGGACATATGAGCTGATGTTGGAATTAGGGGCTGGGGTAGCACTGAGTTGGGGTGTCTTCTGAATGTATACTTGCACTATATATAAAACTCTCACTTATACATATGCAAAATCTGTGTATTTATTTCGCTAAGGTACCTAGACTAACACAGTGACCTTTTTGGAAAAGAAAACACTTGTGATGAAATTGTTGTCCTTGTAAATTCTATCAACAGACTCCAAGTTCCTTACCCAAGACTAATATTTTCCAATACTGTTGCTTCCTTTCTGTTTCCAACTTTGCATTCCGATCATCAATAGTTATCAATGCATGTTTAATCAATTTAAGCCTGAAGATGTTGGTAGAATTTTCAACTTTTTCATCACTGCTTTTGAGAGTTTGTGCATATATTTGAATAGTAGTTTTATTTATTTGATTTCCTTGAAGACTGATAGATATCTTATCACTATTTTACATCAAGATAGATCTTAAAATGCCCTATTGATTGTGAATACAGCAGTATTTCTTTTAATGTTTTGTTGCCAGAACAGTCAATCCTATGATTTTCTGATTCAAAATGGCTAATACTAGTCCATGCCAATTTTCTTAGATTCCTAGCTTGTGTATTCCAAATTTCCATTATTAGTTGGTATTTTCAGCTGCTTGTTCTAATTTTGAGTTGGGTGTATTGGCAAAAAAGGTCCGAAAGGCTTTATTTCCACAGGCTTTGCTCAGGGCAGGTCATTATGGTCAACTCTACTTTGATAATGCAGCTCCTGCTCAGTCATATTTTGTGTGTTTTCTGACCAGAGGGGCTCCTTTTCTGACTGTCTCTGACAATATTTTACTTATTTTCATGAGGTTTCAGTAGTTGACAATATTTTACTTCTTTGGTTATCTGTTCTTAGCCTGGAAGTTTTGCTAAAAACTGTTCATTTCGGCATTTGGAATGCTATGGCATAGCACACAAGCCTCCGCAGAAGAACAAACTTCAGACATCATTGTCGATTATGATAAACTCTGGTTTGAATTTCAGAAGTATGAGTTCTGCAAATCTATAATTCTTTTTAAAAAAATTTTTTTTAAATTTTATTGGGGGCTCTTACAGCTACTACAACATTCAGTACATCATTTGTATCAAGCACATTTGCACACATATTTCCACATACATTTCCCAATATTTTCCACCTGAGCCCTTGATACAAGCCCCTTTTTAAAAAAACCCTCCCCTTTCCCTCCCCCCCCTTTTAAAAAAATTGATCATTTTATTGGGGGCCCCTACAACTCCCATCACAATCCCCAACAACATCAGTTGTATTCAGGCCACTTTTACACACCCATTGCCATCATCACTCTCAAAACATTCTCCCTCCCTCCAGGCCCCCATTATCTGCCCCCTATATTACCCTTCCTCCCCCCCTTCCCCTTGAGCCCTTAGTAA